>PITA01014198.1:0-54476 GCA_004023965.1 Spilogale gracilis | reverse complement strand
CCTGCTTCTCCCTCCCTCACTCCCCTTGCTTGTGTTCCCTCTCTAGCTGTGTTTCTCTCCGTCAGATAAATAAAATCTTGAAAGAAAGAAGGAAAGAAAGAAAGAAAGAAAGAAAGAAGGAAGGAAGGAAGGAAGGAAGGAAGGAAGGAAGGAAGGAAAGAAAGAAAGAAAGAAAGAAAGAAAGAAAGAAAGAAAGAGGAAGGAAGGAAGGAAGGAAGGAAGGAAGGAAGGAAGGAAAGAAAGAAAGAAAGAAAGAAAGAAAGAAAGAAAGAAAGAAAGAAAGAAAGAAAGAAAGAAAGAAAAAGGAAGGAAGGAAGGAAGGAAGGAAGGAAGGAAGGAAGGAAGGAAGGAAGGAAGGAAGGAAGGAAGAGGCCGCCTGGGTGGCTCAGTGGGTTAAAGCCTCTGCCTTCTGCTCAGGTCATGATCTCAGGGTCCTGGAATCAAGGCCCACATCGGGCTGTCTGCTCGGCAGGGAGCCTGTTTCCTCCTCTCTCTCTCTGCCTCTCTGCGGACTTGTGATCTCGCTCTGTCAAATAAATAAATAAAATCTTAAAAAAAAAAAGATCTTAAAAAAAGAAAGAAAGAAAGAAAAAGACATGAATGGATTCAGGAGATACTAGGAATTTCAGAGTGTGAAGGACAAAACGCACTGAACAATTAACCAAAGTGATTTCTATTTGATAGAGAAAAGAGGTGGATAATTACATACTGTCAATCACACCGCATCATACACTTTTTAACCCAAAGATACAGGAGTGCCTGGATGGCTCAGTTGGTTCAACAGCTGACTGTTGATTTTGGCTCAGGCTCTGATCTCAGGGTTGTGGGATCAGAGCCTGAGAGCCCCACCTGGGCTCTGTGCTCTCGGAATGTTCAGTGGGAGTCTGCCCTGCCCCCCATGCATGTATATGTACACACACACTCTCTCTCAGAAATAAATAAATAAGGGGCACCTGGGTGGCTCAGTTGGTTAAGCAACTGCCTTTGGCTCAAGTCATGATCCCAGAGACCTGGGATTGAGTCCCACATCGGGCTCCCTGCTCTGCAGGAAGCCTGCTTCTCCCTCTCTCACTCCCCTTGCTTGTGTTCCCTCTCTGGCTATGTTTCTCTCTGTGAAATAAATAAAATCTTTTAAAAAAAATAATAAATCTTTTTTTAAAATTAAAGATTTTATTTATTTATTTGACAGAGAGATCACAAGTAGGCAGAGAGGCAGGTGGGGAGAGAGGAGTAAGCAGGCTCCCTGATGAGCAGAGAGCCCGATGTGGGCCTTGATCCAAGGACCCTGATATCATGACCTGAGCTGAAGGCAGAGGCTTTAAGCCACTGAGCCACCCAGGCGCCCAGTAAATAAATAAATCTTAAAAAAACCCACAAAAAAACCCAAAGTTATTGTCTTTCTGTAGCATACAAAAATAAGAAGCATAAGAATTTAAGTTAAACAGTCAGTATTTCAGTATTTTACCTTGGAAATGATCTCACTGTCTAATGAATATCCATTAAGTAACTCAATTTACTGTTCAAGGTTTTAATTACCCAAAGATCTAGAAAACTAACTTCAAATTGGATCCAAAATAAACCCCTAACTTCAAATTAATTATTGTTTGCTAGAATAATTATCTGATTTGGTTGAACACAACTTTATACTTTTTGTAATCCTAAACATTAAGAAGTAATGCTAACTTATTCAATCAGTAAACCAATTAAATTTAAGAACATATCTAAGTAGAAAAAAACATACCCTCATATTTTACTTAATGTCTATAATTCAGAGAAAATCTATTTTTATTAAACCAAAATCATTAAACTAGTTTTGTTTTAGATTTATTGAAAGTATGTTAACTTGAAATCTTAAAATGTTTGTGTGAGTTCCTAAAAAAAAAAAAAAAAGCCCCTTTCCTCACATTGAAAGTATTAGAAGTTCAGTTAACTCAATTTGTGGAAATTTTAAGAATGCTTAATTTATTTAAGAGCTTATTTGTCTCTAAGCCAATCAAAATCGTGCTCCTGTAACAGATTTTTTTTTTTTTTTAAGATTTTATTTATTTGACAGAGAGAAATACAGCGAGAGAGGGAACACAAGCAGGGGGAGTGAGAAAGGGAGCCTGATGCGGGACTCGATCCTGGGTCTCCGGGCTCATGACCTGAGCTGAAGGCAGTTGCTTAACCAACTGAGCCACCCAGGCGCCCCTCCTGTAACAGATTTTATGATCTAATTTGGTAATACCATGTGAAGGTAGGAAAACAGCACACATTCACAGAAAGAGAGGTGAAGAATTTCCTGAATTATAGACATAGAAACATACATACACATGGAAAGCTAAAGCTTGAAATTTCAACGGTGGGTCAAGCAGAAGCACAAACTGGGTCATCCAGCTGGAAGGGGGAGAGCCAGGACTCCCAGTGGAGTAAGTAGTCGAGCACTTCCAGCAGCCCTGCTTTACAGTGCTGGAGAAAAACAGCAGAGGAATAGTAAAGACCTCCGCCAAGGAAAGGACAAGAAGGAAACTTCCGAGACAATTTCAGACATGGCTAACCAGTCAAGCATACGGCAGGACTGGCTGAACAGGGATATTGAGGTGAAAGGTAACATCTACGATCTCAATAGTATTAGGTCAAGTATTTGTTTCCTTGATTAGAGACTGGGTTTGAGTATCTTGATCAAAGAATTAAATTGCCAGAATTCTGTCCTCTGAGAGGCTGTACATTGTCCCATTCCCTTCAGACCGTACGTGATGCATGTATGCAAAAGTTTCCATCTTTTTGTTGGGTAGTGCCAACCAATCGCTACAAAACTGCAAAACAATCCCTCCCTCAGTCAGGCTAAATCTCTACAAAGTCTCCAAGTTTCTGGTGCTATGACCTGGACCCTCTGCTGCTCAGCCTGACCAGTAAAGCAGAAACCTTTGCTAAGCCCCATCCTGGGGGTCTCAGTGATTGCACAGCTGAATAAGTCCTAAACGCACGCTCTCTCCTCCTGAGCATCACTTAGGACCTCATCGCCCTTAGCACCTTCTTGATTGGAATTGTTTGGCATGATTCAGGGATCTTGGGTAATACTTCTGAGGTTCTCTGGGCTGATTACTGTCTCCTGTTTGTTCTCATCATTTGAAAATGGGCGATCAGTTATTCAAACAACTTCCAGGGCACTGTCCTGCTTCTTACGTGTACATATATTATGGTGTCAGTAGGTCCTCATGTATGAAGCTCTGACAGGGTTATATCACAATTTAAAATTTCAATGACCACTAGGGAATTGATATGTAAATCCTTAGAATCAAAGGATTCCAAAATTCGAAATGGTTTGCTGGTCTACATTCTATGATTGTTTTAAAAAGGCCTCTGAAAAACAGGAAAAATTTTAAATTGCTTCCCTTAAAGATTTTACCCAAACTTTTTTTTTTTTTAAGATTTATTTATTTAGGGGCATCTGGATGGCTCAGTCATTAAGCATCTGCCTTCTGCTCAGGTTGTGATCCCAGAATCCCAGGACTGAGCCCTCCATCGGGCTCCCTGCTCGGCAGGAAACCTACTTCTCCCTCTCTCATTCCCTTTGCTTATGTTCCCTCTCTCACCATGTTTCTCTCTGTCAAATAAATAAATAAAATCTTAAAAAACAAAAAGATTTTATTTATTTATTTGAGAGACAGGCATGATAGGGGGAAGGTCCGAGGGAGAAACAGATCTCCCCGAGGAGCAGAGAGCCTGATGTGGGACTCCATCCCGGGACTCCATGATCACAACACGAGCCAAAGGCAGTTGCTTAACCAACTGAGCCACCCAGGTACCCCAATCCAACCTCAGATGGGTCTCTCTTTTGATCTCCTTCCTGTACCTTTACCTCCCTTACTTTGCTCTGCCTTCCCTGTCTTCTTTCTGTACCATCACTGGCACCCCTTCTCTTTCCTTCACTGCTCTGTACTAAACACATTCCTCTCATCGACAATATCTTCTCACAGTGGTTTATGGTAAGGAGTGAATGAAATCACCCCTACATCAATGGACTTACGCATTTAAACCTTGGCCAAAATCAAATTTGCATAATCTAAAGTCTTCCCTAATTTTCATATACACAAAAAAAGATAAAGGATTGAAAGATTTTAGGATTGTTCTAAGATTTTATGGTCCAGTTAATCCATATCTTTCTGGGACCTAGAGATGCAAAACTTGGAAGGAAATGCAGGATGGACCTATTATCAAACTGAATCATGTTAAATATTATACACGTCAAAATTTATGCATAGATGAATATTTAAAAGTATAAAAATAGGACAAGATATCTTAGTAGCTTACTTTTCTAAAAAGATTTTATTTATTTATTTATTTATTTATTTATTTATTTATTTATTTATTTATTTATTATTTCATTTATTTAATTGAGAGAGAGCGAGAGAGGAAAGGGACAAGAAGACTCCAGAGCACAGAGCACAGAGCCTGATATGGGGCTCAATCCCACAACCCCAGACCATGACCTGAGCTGAAATCTAGAGTCAGAGGTCCTGGGGCTCCTGGGTTGCTCAGTCAGTTGAGTGTCTGCCTTCAGCTCAGGTCATGATCCCTGGTCCTGGGATGGGGTCTCACATCAGGCTCATGCTCAGCAGGGAGCCTGCTTTTCCTTCTGCTTGCTATTCCTCTTGCTTGTGTGCTCTCTCTCTCTCTCTGAAAAATAAATAAATAAAATCTTAATAAAAAGAAGAAACTACAATTTTATCAGATCCAAGTGCATTATTTAGGCCATGACATCACTCAAAAGTAGAAAGTCTCTTTCTCCTCATATACTGGAAACTATTTGGGACTTGCCCCACACAATTACCAAACAAATATGTCAAGGATTTCTCAGTCTCATAGCAGACTGTAGACATTGGATTTCTAACTTTTCAAGATTGGCTTTTTCTTTATTTGCTTTTTTTTTTTAATTTTATTTATTCTTTTGACACAGAGAGAGAAAGAGCACACAAGCCAGGGGAGCAGCAGGCAGGGGGAGATTCCGGGAAAAGCAGGGCCCTGCTTATCAGGGAGCCTAATGTGGGACCCAACCCCAGGATCTTGAGATCATGACCTAAGCCAAAGGAAGACACTTAATGACAGAGTCACTCCATTGCCCCCCCCTTTTTTTTCTTTTTAAGATTTTATTTAATTATTTGAGTGGGAGAGAGGGCACAAGCAGAGGAAGCAGCAGGCAGAGGGAGAAGCAGACTCCCACTGACCAAGAAGCCTGATGCAGGACTCAATCCCAGGACCCTAGAATATGACCTGAGTGGAAGGCCGACAATTAACCGACTGAAGAACCCAGGTGTCACAGGCCACATCAGATCTTAAGGTGGGGATGGCAACACACAATAGTCTTACTGTAGGGGCTTTGGGTCATTCACTATCAATTGACCTACAGACTGAATTCAATGATGTGAGCGATCAGTCATTACCATGCAATGAAGCCCCAATAAAAATTCTGGACACTGAAGCTTGGGTGAGCTTACATCATTGCCAGCACTTCTTTGTGGATTGCTGCACACCAATATCAGAAAAACAATGCATTCTAACTCTACAGGGAGAGGAAAATTGGAGCTCTGAATTTGGTACATATAGATTCTGCCCATTGTGTTTCTTCATTAGTCTGTAACATTTTCCTCTGATAAACTGTAACTGAATATAATTTCAGTGAGTTCTAGCAAATTATCAAAACTGAGGGTCATTTTGGGCACACCATGAACTTACACTAGGTGTTGAGAAATATGTTGAGGACTGTGACTTCAATGTAGCTGACCCATTGCTTTCTTTCTCTCTTTCTGACAAATAGATAAATAAAATCTTAAAAAAAAAAAAAAAAAAAGAAAGAAAGAAAGAATCTGACGTGGCCAGTTCCTAAACAGACACTCCTGTCAGGTGTGACAAATGCCCTTCCAGAAGCTGAGGGCAAAAGCCACACTTCTCTTTGAACAAGTCCAAATTCTTTATTACACAATTCTGTTGTGTTGGGTGTTTTATAAATGTCAACTAGGTGAAATTGGTTAATAGTATGGGCCACGTCTTCTATATATTTACCTATTTTCTGTCTACTTGTTTTGTGAAACAGGTATTGAAATCTTTAGTTATAATTAAAGATCTGTCTATTTATAGTGGTAGTTCTATGAGTTTTTTCTTCATCAATGTTCTGCTATAATGTGCTTATTATGTCTTTTCAGTGCGTTGACATCTTTATTATTATGGACCGACTCTCTTTTTCCTTGGTAATATTCTTTTATTTGTTCCTTTTTCTATTTTTTTTTTTTAAGATTTTATTTACTTGAGAGAGAGAGAGCACAGGAGCAGGGGAGAGGGGCAGAGGGAGAGGAAGAAGTGACTCCCCACTGAGCAGGGAGCCTGATAAGGGGCTTGATCCCAGGACCATGAGATCATGACCTGACCCAAAGGAAGATGCTTAACTGATTGAATCATCCAGGTGCCCTGGTAATATTCTTTTATTTAAAATATACTTTGTCTGATACTAACCTAGAAGTTCTAGTATCTTTGTCTGATACTAACCTAGAAGTTCTAACTTTAACACCTGTATTAAAATATAATTCACATACCATAATGTTTACTCCTTTGAAGTGTATAATTCAGTAGTTTTCAGTATATTCACAGAGTTGTACATTTAACACCATGATGAAATTCCACAACATTTTTGTCAACCAAAAATTTCATACCAGCAATCACTCCTTACTTCCTACTGTTCCCAAGAAACCACTAATCTTTATCTATTATCTATCTATCTATCTATCTATCTATCTATCTATCTATCTATCCTACTGAGCCACCTAGGCATCCCTGAATTATATCAGTTTTTGTTTATATGGGAATGCTTAATTTCTCCTTCATATTTTGAGGGATAATTGTGCTGGATATAGAACTCTTCATAGACAATAGCATTCTGAACAGATCATCCCACTGCTTTCTGGCCTGCATTGTTTCTTTCTTTCTTTCTTTTTTTTTTTTTAAGATTTTATTTATTTATTTGACGGAGAGAGATCACAAGTAGGCAGAGAGGCAGACAGAGAGAGAGGAGGAAGCAGGCTCCCTGCTGAGCAGAGAGCCCGACTTGGGCCTCGATCCCAGGACCCTGAGATAATGACCTGAGCCAAAGGCAGAGGCTTTAACCCACTGAGCCACCCAGGCGCCCTGGCCTGCATTGTTTCTGATGAGAAACCAGTAGTTACTTATTGAGGATCTCTTATATGTGATGAGTCATGTTCCTCTGGCTCCTTTCAAAATTCTTAGTCTTTGGTTTCTCTATGACATATCAAGGTGTGGATGCCATTTAGTTTACCCTGAGAGTTCACTGTTGGACATACCAAGTAATGTTTTTCATCAATTTCTGGCTTTTATTTCTTTGAATTCTTTCTGCCCATTTTCCCTCTCCTCTTTCTGAGACTTCAGTTATTGTTGTATGGGTTCACTTGATGGTGTTCCAAAGGTCTCAAGCCTCAGTTCATTTTCTTCATTCTTTTTTATTTCAATTGTTCAGGATGGATAATCTCAATTGACCTTTCTCTGTGTTCACTGATTCTTTGTTCTGCCTGTTGAACTCTACTGTTCAGTCCATCTAGTGAGATACATTTTTGGTTTCTTTACATATCTCATAAATTCCCATATTTATTTATTTTTAAAAGATTATTTATTCATTCAAAAAAAGTTCATTTTGGCACTTTTTTTAAATCTAGATTTCTCATTGCCTTTATGGTGGAGCAGATTTTTGGAATTCATTAATGCCATTCTGGAAGTTATATAGCTCTCCATCTTTCTTTTCTTTTCTGTTAGCATGGTGTGTCATTTTATATCCTTTTACTTTTTTTAAAAAAAGATTTTATTTATTTATTTGACAGAGAGAAACACATCCAGAGAGGAAACACAAGCAGGGAGAGTGAGAGAGGGAGAATCATGGCTCCCGCCAAGCAGGAAGCCTGATGTGGGGCTCGATCCCGGGACTCTAGGATCATGACCTGAGCCAAAGGCAGATACTTAATGACTGAGCCACCTATATCCTTTTACTTTTATTCTATTTGTATCTTTATTATATATATATATTATATGTTTATATATTTATATATATGTACAGTATATATATAAAATTGTCATTAAAGCCAGTTGGTTTTTTTTTTTTAAGATTTTATTTATTGATTTGACAGAAGAGAGAGAGCACAAGTAGGCAGAGCAGCAGGCAGAGGTAGAGGGAGAAGCAGGCTCTTCACTGAGCAGGGAGCCCAGTGCAGGGTTCTCATGACCTGACCTGATGGCAGCCACTTAACCAACTGAGCCACCCAGGCGCCCTAGGTGACTTTTTTTTTTTTTTTTTTAAGATTTTATGTATTTGACAGAGAGAAAAACAGCCAGAGCGGGAACACAAGCAGGGGGAGTGAGAGAGAGAGAAGCAGGCCTCCCGCTGAGCAGGGAGCCCGATGTGGGACTTGATCCCGGGTCTCTGGGATCATGACCCGAGCCGAAGGCAGTCGCCTAACCAACTGAGCCACCCAGGCGCATCCCTAGGTGATTTTTTTTTAAGTGAGCTCCATGCACAAGAGTCTCATGCTCTACTTACTGAGCTTGCCAATTGCCCCTATTTGTGTCTTTATTTTAAAATGAGTTTCTTGAGGTGCCTGGCTGGATCTGTAAGCAGAGCATGTAACTTGATCTCTGGGTTGTGAGTTTGAGCTTTACTATGGGTGTTTAAGAGATTACTTAAAAATAAAACCTCAAATATAAACAAACAATTAACAAATAAATAAATAAATAAATACAATGAGTTTCCTGACAGTTGTACTTGTTGAATATTGTTTCTTAAATTTTTTAATTTTTAATTTTTGAAAGTTTCATTTATTTATTTTAGAGAGGAGAAAGAGAGTGAGGGGGCAGAGAGAGAAAATCTTAAAGCAGACTCCCCACTGACCATGGAGGTAGATGTAGGGATTGATCCCAGGACCTTGAGACCATGACCTGAGCCGAAATCAAGAGTCAGCTGCCTAACTGACTGAGCCACCCTGTTGCCCCTTTTTTAAAATACAATTTGAAAATTCCTTTCTAAATTGGGATGTTAAGAAGCCTTAAAATTATTTAACGATGTTGAATTTAGTTATTTATTTGCTAAATTCTTTCTGTTGTTCCATCTGTTCATTGTTCTTTCTTTGTCTCTCTTTTTAAAAAAACTCTTTCGGGGTGGCACCTGGGTGGCTCAGTTGGTTGACCGACTGCCTTTGACTCAGGTCATGATCCTGGAGACCCGGGATTGAGCCTCACATCAGGCTCCCTGCTCGGCAGGAAGCCTACTTCTCCCTTTCTCACTCCCCCTGCTTGTGTTCCCTCTCTAGCTGTGTTTCTCTCTGTCAAATAAATAAAATCTTTAAAAACAAAACAAAACTCTTTTGGGGAAACCTGGGTGGCTCAGTCAGTTAAGCATCTGACTTTGGCTCAGGTCATGATCTTGGGGTTCTGGGTTAGAGCCCAGTGTTGAGCTCCCCACTCAGCAGGGAGTCTGCTTATTGCTCTCCCTCTACCCCTCCTTCCCCTGCTTGTCTCTCTCTCAAATAAGTAAATACAATCTTAAAGAAAAATAAAATAAAAAACTCTTTTAGGCTGAGGATTTTTTATGATTCTATTTTATCTTTTCCATTGCCTTTTAGCTTAAGTGCTTTGGATTTTGTTTTGTTTTGAGTCGTTGCTTTATGGTCTATCGTATACATCTTTAACTTATCATTGTCTAATTTGAAGTAACATTATACTGCTTCACAAACAGTGTAAGAACCCACAACGGCATACTTTAATTTCTCCACTTCTGGTCTTTGTCCTATTGCTGCATCTAATTTATTTCTACATAGATATGTAATAAATCTCACATTACTTCTTTCTTTTCCTTCCTTCCTTCTTTCCTCCCTCCCTCCCTTCCTCCCTTCCTTTCCTTCCTTCCAAAGTAGATTCCATGTGGGGCTTGATCTCACAACTCTGAGATCAAGACCTAAGATGAGATTAGTAGTTAGATGTTTAACTGACTTAGCCACCCAGGCACACCTGTTATGTTTGCTTTAATAGTCAGGTTTTTTTTTGTTTTTTAATATTTTATTATCGAGTAATCTCTACACCTAACATAGGGGTCAAACTCAGAAGATCAAGAGTCATGTGGTCTACCAACTGAACCAGCCATATGCCCTGTCAGTTTTCTATTAAAGAAATTTAAATTTGAATAATTTTATTTATTTATTTTTTAAAAAATATTTTATTTATTTATTTGAGAGAGAGAAAGAACATGAGCACAAGCAATGGGATCGGCAGATAGAGGGAGAGGGAGAACGAGAGGGAGAAGCAGGCTCCTGCTGAGCAGAGAGCCCAATTCAGGGCTCAATCCCAGGACCCTGGGATCATGACCTGAGCCGAAGGCAGACACTTAACCAACTGAGCCATCCAGGTGCCCCATAAACTTAAATAACTTTAAAAGGTCTTTCATATTCACCCACATATTTATCATCTCTAGAGCTCTTCATTTTTTGGGATAGATTCAGATTTCCATCTGATAATATTCTCCTTCTTCTTGGAGGTTTCCTTTAACATTCTTTGTAGGAATTTAAAGAAAAAAAACTCCTACATTCATGTAGGAATTTCTTCAGATTTTGTATGCTGACAATGTCTTTATTTGGCCATTGGTTTTTTGTTTGCTTGTTTTGTGTGTGTATGTGTGTGTGTGTGTGTGTGTGTGTGTGTGTGTGTGTGTGTTAGATTTTATTATTTATTTGACAGAGAAATCTGCCACATTATCTTTATAGTCTGCAAATAAGTTGCCTTTTTAAAATCTATTTTTTTAAAAGATTTTATTTATTTATTTGACAGAGAGAGAGATCACAAGTAGGCAGAGAGAGAGGAGGAAGCAGGCTCCCCACTGAGCAGAGAGCCCGATGCGGGCCTCTATCCCAGGACCTTGAGATCATGACCTGAGCCAAAGGCAGAGGCTTAACCCACTGAGCCACCCAGGCGCCCAAAATCTACTTTTAAGATTTAAGATTTTCTCTTTATCAGTAGTTCTAAGCAATTTGATTGTGATGTACTTTTGTTCCTGTATCTTGGGTTTGAGGTTTGTTGACATTGTTGGACCTGTGGATTTAAGTTAAATAATTTTTTTTTTCTTTTTAAGTGGGCCCCACACCCAATGTGGAGCTTTAACTCATGACCCAGAGATCAAGAGTGGCATGCTCTACCAACTGAGCCAGGTAGGCTCCCTTATCCATTAAGCTTTAAATTACTTCTTCTGCCTGACCCTTCCTTCACTTTCAGGGACTGTATATTGGGCCACTTGAAGTTGTCCCACATCTCACCATGTTTTGCTTATATTTTTCAGTGGCCTTTATGGAAGTGATTAAGGTAAAACGCGGCCATAAGGGTGGGGCCCTAACCTAATAGGACTAATGTCCTTATAAGAGGAAGAAAAGTTAGAAGTGTTTGTATACAAGAGAAAAGGCCATGTGAGACATAGCAAGAAGGTGGCCATCTGTTAGCCACAGGAAGTCCTTGTTAGAAGCAAACTTTGCTGGGAAATTGATCTTGAACATTAGCCTTCTGAATTTTGAGAAAATAAACTTCTGTTGATTAAGGCATCTAGCTTGTGGTTCTGTTGTGGAGGCCCTAACACATTAATATAAATACCATCTCTAAAAGTTCTATGTGAGGGCGTTTGACTCAGTCAGTAAAGCATGTGACTCTCAACCTAAGGGCCATGAATTCAAGCCCCAGGTGGGGTGTAGAGCTTACTTAAAATAATAATAATGATAATAATAAAATAATAAAATGTAAAAAATTTAAAAGTTATACGTGAATTTTAAATGCTTTTTAAAGACTTTAAAATTTATTTGAGAGAATGCGTGAGCTCAGGAGAGGGACAAGCAGACTGTTCTGCGCATGGAGGTCCACACAGGGCTCATGATCCTGAGATCATGGCCTGAGTCAAAATCAAGAGGTGGACGCTTAACTGACTGAGACCCCAATTATATGTGAATTTAAAAAACTATCTTCCATGTCTTTCAACAGTCTCATAATTTCTTATACTTTTTTGAAATTATGGAATATATGCCTGTCATTTGTGTCATTTTTTAAAAGACTTTTAATTATTTTATGGAGAGAACGCACAAGCAGGGGAAGCAGAAGGCAAAGGGAGAGGCAGGCAGAGGGAGAGGCAGGTAGAGAGGAAGGGAGAAGCAGGCTCCCCACTGGGTAGAGAGACTGATGTGCCTGGATCCCAGGACCCTGTGACCATGACCCAAGCTGAAGGCAGACACCCAACCGAGGCACACAGGCACCCCTCATTCGTGTCATTTCTGAATCTATTTCCTTCTTTCTCTCTCTTTCTGATTTGATTTATTTGTCAGCGAGATAGACTGCCTGAGAGAGAACCCATGCTTGCGCACAGGGGAAGGGGCAGACAGAGAAGCGGTCTCCCCACTGAGCAAGGAGCCTAATGTGGAACTCAATCACAGGACCTTGGGATTATGACTTCAGCTGAAGGCAGACACTTAGCCAACTGAGCCGTCCAGGGGCCCCTCTGAATCTATTTTATTATTTGACTTTTCTCCTCATTATGGATTGTATTTTCCTGTGTATTTGCTGCCTAATAATCTTTTATTGGATGACAGATATTGTGAATCTTACATTCTTGGGTGATTTTTTTCGTAGTCTAAATATTGTAAACATTGTATTTATTCTGGAATGCTGTTAAATTACTTGGAAACAGTTTGGTCCTTTCATGGGTTGCTTTTTAGCTTTGTTAGGCAAAATCAGAGCTGTCTTTATCCTAGAGTTTTATTGGCCCTACTACTGAGGCAATCCTTCTCAGTATTCTACACTAGCCCTGTGTATTACAGGGTTGTTCCACTCTGATTGTAGAGAATATGAACTGTTTTCAACCCTGTATATTTTCTGGGAGTTACTCTGCATCTTCTACCCAGTGGATCTTTCACTGGTCTATGGCAGTTTTCTCATACCATGTCTTGATCAGTATTCAACTGAAGACTAAAGGGAAATCCCCTGTTTATCTCTGTAGCTCTTTCCTCTCCAATACTTTACATGTAAACTATAGATGTCCTGATATGCCCAAATTCTCAGCTATACTCTTCAACTCAAGGAGACCCTGGGCTGTGTTTCTGTTCACTATGCTGAAATCTAGAAATGATCTCTAGCTCTGTGGCTAGGAGATTCATTTTCTCTTCCTCTTCTCCCTGGGACCACTCTTCTGCATTATCTCTTGTCCACTTTAGGAAATCTTTTTTTTTTTTAATTGAAGTATTACTGACACACAATGTTAATTGGTTTCAGGTGTACAACATAATGCTTCAGGAAGTCTATATATTATGCTATGCTCACCATAAGTTTAGCTACCATCTGTCACATACAACATTATTATGGTATCATTGACTATATTTCTATGTTGTATTTCTTATCCCCATAACTTATGCATTCCATAACTGGAATTTTTTTCTTTTTCTTTTTTTATTATTTATTTATTTTTTTAAAAGATTTATTGTGGTGCCTGGGTGGCTCAGTGAGTTAAAGCCTCTGCTTTCGGTTCAGGTCATGATCTCAGGGTCCTGGGATCGAGGCCCGTGTTGGGCTCTCTGCTCAGCAGGGAGCCTGCTTCCTCCTCTCTCTCTGCCTGCCTCTCTGCCTACTTGTGATATCTCTCTCTCTCTCTGTCAAATAAAGAAATAAAATCTTTTTTAAAAAAAATTATTTATTTATTTATTTATTTGACACACAGTTTGTTCTCTGTGTTTATGGGTCTCCCTTCTGGCAATGTCCAGTTTGTTTTCTGTATTTTCTGTATTCTGCTTTTCTGTTCTTTTTTTTTTTTTTAATTTTTAAAGATTTTAATTAATCTCGGGCGCCTGGGTAGCTCAGTGGGTTAACGCCTTTGCCTTCGGCTCAGGTCATGATCTCAGGGTCCTGGGATTGAGGCCGGCATCGGTCTCTCTGCTCAGCAGGGAGCCTGTTTCCTCTGCTCTCTCTGCCTGCCTCTCTGCCTACCTGTGATCTCTCTGTCAAGTAAATAAATAAAATCTTAAAAAAAAAAGAGTTTAAGTAATCTCTACACACAGTGTAGGACTTGAACTTTCAATTCCAATATTGAGAGTTGTGTGCTCTACCAACGGAGCCAGTCCTGTGCCCCTTGTCTGTGTTTTTAGTCATTTAATCTGGTCCCTGCTATTTCCATTTTTAGAAGTGGAAGTCTCTCTAAAAGTACTTAAGTACTTGGTCCTTCCAGTTGAACAGGTGCAAATAGCAATGTATCATTAATGTGTGATTAGTGTGATGATCTTGAGATGACAGCACCAGCAAAATTTCTTTGGATTATGTTAGATTAGAAAATAAGTAAATGAGCAGATCTGTGAAGGTGTATTATAGGCCCTTCTAAGTCCAAGCAAATAGCATCTTATGATCCTACATACTGATATCGATTTTTAAAAAATCTTTTGCAAGATCAATACATGCATAACAGCTGTTTTGATTTCTCCCAGACAATATACCATTTCTAGAATAATAGCTGTAATTGCAATCACTACCTGATACATTTTATGACGCACAGTCTTTCTCCAGGATCACAAGCTAACTAGGGGACTTAAATGGGGGATATTTTAGATATTAACATTCTTCCACATATCAAGTTAGGAAAGCAAGGATAAACAAATACCCCCCCCCAAAAAAAACCCCCAAAACACCTCACTATTGTGTTGGCTACATTTTCTGATAATAATGAGATATAAATAGAAATAAATAATAAGGGGCGCCTGGGTGGCTCAGTTGGTTAAGCGACTGCCTTCGGCTCAGGTCATGATCCCGGAGACCCGGGATTGAATCCCACATCAGGCTCCCTGCTTGGCAGGAGGCCTGCTTCTCCTTCTCTCACTCCCCCTGCTTGTGTTCCCTCTCTGGCAGTGTTTCTGTCTGTCAAATAAATAAAATCTTTAAAAAAAAGAAAGAAAGAAAGAAAGAATAAAAGCATAACTTATAATGGCACCTGGGTGGCTCCATTGGTTAAGCATCTGACTCTTGATTTTAGCTCAGGTCATGATCTAAGAGTCATGGGATTAAGCCCTACATTGGGTTCCATGCTCAGCAGGGAGTCTTCTTGAGGTTTTCTTTCCCTTTCCCTCTGTTCCTCTCCTCCTGCCCTGCTCTCTCTCTCTCTCACTAAAATAAATACATAAATCCTTAAAAAAATAAGTTTTATTATTTTTAAAAATATTTTATTTATTTACCCAACAGAGAGAGAGAGAGTAGGGGTAGGCAGAGTGGTTCCCACTGAGCAGAGAGCCTGATGAGGGGCTCAATCCCAGGACCCCAGATCACCACCCAAGCCGAAGGCAGACACTTAACTGACTGAGTAACTTGGGTGCTCCCAAAAACATAAGTTTTAAAAGAAGATGTGGACATCTATGGAAAGAACAAGATACATAGCTGGAATAAAGAATTCAAGTTACTAGGTATAGTTTAATATGTGATTACCACTTATGTAATCACATAGTACATTTATGTATATATATTTGCAGGTATATAAAAATTATTTGGAAATATAACTACAAAATTTAACACTGGACACTTGTACTGGGGGAGTGTATAAAACTATGTAGATGGGTTCAGTAGTAGGATGGAAACTTTATGAATCCCATTTCACATTTTTCATCTTTGATTTCTAGTTAAGGCTTTTAATGTCTGATGATGACATTTTAAATGCAGTTGCAAGTGAGACCCTGAGCTAAAACCACTCAGCTAAGCTACTCCCAGATTCTACAGAGACTACTTAAAGATAATAAATGTTGAGCACCTGGGTGGGTCAGAGGATTAAGCCTCTGCCTTCAGCTCTGGTCATGATCTCGGGGTCCTGGTATCAAGTCCCATACCGGGCTCTCTGCTCAGCCGGGAGCCTGCTTCCCCCTCTTTCGCTGGCCTGCCTCTCTGCCTATCTGTGATCTCTCTCTGTCAATTAAAAATAAATAAATAAACAAATTTTTAAAAAGGTAATAAATGTTTATTGCATTCAGCTGCTAAATTAGTAATTTATTATGCAATAGATAACTAATATACCAGTTCTCACAAAGGTTTTAACGATTTTTTTTTTTTTTAATATATTTGACAGAGAGAAACACAGCTAGAGAGGGAACACAAGCAGGGGGAGTGAGAGCTCCCCGAGCAGGGAGCCTGATGTGGGACTCGATCCCTGGTCTCCAGGATCATGACCTGAGCCGAAGGCAGTCGCTCAACCAACTGAGCCACCCAGGCGCCCCGAAAGAGCTTATTTTTAACCAAGGTCTCAAAGAATTACTGAGGGTAAATTTCAAGGTAGGTGATAGTTCACATTGAGAATCACAGAACACCTATAAGCAAAAGATATTATGAGTGAGCCCCAAAAAACCAACAGCTGAAGCAGATGTGCAATGACTCCATATATTGAATTTTTACCAATGAAACATCTAAAATGATTATTTCTTTTTAAAGTTTTTATTTATTTATTTATTTGACACAGAGAGAGAGAGAGATCACAGGTAGGCAGAGAGGCAGGGGGAAGCAGACTCCCTGATCCCAGGACCCTGAGATCATGACCTGAGCCGAAGGCAGAGGCTTAGCCCTCTGAGTCACCCAGGCACCCCTAAAATGATTATGTTTAATATGCTTCAAGAAATAAAAGCAGGAGGGCGCCTGGGTGGTTCAGTGGGTTAAAGCCTCTGCTTTCAGCTCAGGTCATGATCTCAGGTCCTGGGATCGAGACCTGCATTGGGCTCTCTGCACAGCAGGGAGCCTGCTTCCTCCTCTCTCTCTGCCTGCCTCTCTGCCTACTTGTGATCTCTTTCTGTCAAATAAATAAATAAAATCTTTAAAAAAATAAAATAAAAGCAGGAAAAAGAAACTATGAGCAGAAAAAGAAACCATAATGAACAACCAAGCAGATTTTTTCTAAAGAACAGAGTAGAACTTCTATCAATAAAAAATACATGATGTTATTAAATAGTCAAAGACTGATTAAGTAGTAGAGTAGACACAACTGAAAAGAGAACTAGGGCAATAAAAAAGTAGATCCAAAGAATTTATCCAGAATGCTGTCCATGGATTCAAAGATAGAAAGTATGAATGAAGGGGACGCCTGGGTGGCTCAGTTGGTTGAGCGACTGCCTTCGGCTCGGGTCATGATCCCGGAGACCCCGGATCGAGTCCCGCATCGGGCTCCCTGCTCGGCGGGAGGCCTGCTTCTCCCTCTCTCACTCCCCCTGCTTGTGTTCCCTCTCTCGCTGTGTTTCTCGCTGTCAAATAAATAAAATCTTAAAAAAAAAAAAAAAAAGAAAGTATGAATGAAGGATTAAGAGAAATGGAGAATAGAATGAAAAAGTCAAACATATAGCTCAGTGGTGTTCCAGAAGGAGATAATGGAGAGATTGGGGGTGAAACAGTATTTGAAGATGAAATGATCAGGAATTTTTCAGGGATGTTGAGAGATCAATCCTGAGATCCAGAAAGTCCAACAAAATCTTGAGGGAATAAATAGAATGAAATTCAACAGAAACATACTACAATTTAACTGAAAATCAGAAAAGAACAAGAAATGATTTTAAAAAGCAGTGTAGGGCACCTGGGTGGCTCAGTGGGTTAAGCCTTTGCCTTTGGCTCAGGTCATGATCTCAGGGTCCTGGGATCGAGGCCCGCGTCAGGCTATCTGCTCGGCGGGGAGCCTGCTTCCTCCTCTCTCTGCCTGCCTCTCTGCCTACTTGTGATCTCTCTCTCCGTCAAATAAATAAATAGAAATCTTAATAAAAAAAAACCAGTGTAAGGGATGCCTGGGTGGCTTAGTCGGTTAAGCCTCTGCCTTCAGCTCAGGTCATGATCCCCCCTGCTCAGCAGGAAGGTTGCTTCTCCCTCTCCCACTTCCCCTACTTGTGTTCCCTTTCTCGCTGTGTCTCTCTCTGTCAAATAAATAAATAAAATCTTTTAAAATAAGAAATAAATAAGCAAGCAAGCAAACAAACAAAGAAATAAATAAAATTACACAGGGCTCTTTGAGGAAGATGCAGTCCCAGCTAAAGTGGAGGTTTGGAGCAGCTGATCCTGCTCCTGACTCACCGACCATTTGCTCTCATGGAAGAACAAGTCAATTAGGAAGCCAGGCTGCTTTTAATTTACTGGGAAGGGGTGCCTGGGTGGCTTAGTCAGTCCCTGGGATCGAGCCCTGCATTGGGCTCCCTGCTCAGCAAAGAGCCCGTTTCTCTCTCTACCTCTGCCTGTTGCTCTACTTGTGCTCTATCTCTCTGTTAAATAAATAAGTAAAATCCTAAAAAATAATAACAATAAAATAAATAAATAAAGACACTGGGAAGACACCTGTGGATCCAGAGACGGTGGTTCACTGAATTAGAATTACTCTAAGCAGCTGCAATGTAAAATATTTGGAAAAGGTATGTGCTGACTTGATCCGAGGTGCAAAGGAAAAGAATCTCAAAGTGAAAAGATCAGTCTGGATGCTTACTAAGACTCTGAGAATCATTACAAGAAAAACTCCTTGTGGTGAAGGTTCTAAGACTTGGGATCATTTTCAGATGAGGATACACAAATGAGTCATTGATTTGCACATTCTGAGATTTGTATGTGTGCGTGTGTGTGTGTTTAAGATTTTTATTTATTTATTTGACAGAGAGAGAGACAGCAAGAGAGGGAACACAACCAGGGAAAGTGGGAGATGCAGAAGCAGGCCTTCCACAGAACAGGGAGCCCAATGTGGGGCTTGATCCCAGGACTCTGGAACCATGACCTGGCAGATGCTTAAGGACTGAGCCACTCAGGTGCCCCCCTTTTGAGACTGTTAAGCAGATTACTTCCATCAGTACTGAGTCAGGAGTTGAGGTTGAAGTCACCATTGTGGATGTTTCAATCAACCTTCTTAATAAATTGATTATCAGTTGCTAAAAAAAAAAATCACATATGAATAATACCAGGAATGGAAAGGGGGACATAATTCTCTTAAAGTCTTTAAATATTATAGAAACTATTATGAACTTTATGTCAATAGGTTAGTAAATGTAAGTGTAATGGATAGCATATTAGAATATATTTGGCTTCGGGTGCTTGGGTGGCTCAGTAGGTTAAAGCCTCTGCCTTTGGCTCAAGTCATGATCCTGAGTCCTGGGATCAAGGCCCATATCGGACTCCCCGCTCGTGGGGAGTCTGCTTCCTCCTCTCTCTCTGCCTGACTCTCTGCCTACTTGTGATCCCTCTCTGTGTCAAATAAATAAAGAAAATCTTTTTTTAAAAGAAGAATATATTTGGCTTAATGTAAAAGAGTACCTGTTTGATAGTTGTTTGAGCAATAAGACATTTAATTAAAATATAGATGTATCTGGGGCAGACAGGTGAATGCTTTCATGTAGGTTTGGAACTAATCATTTTCCATACAACCTTTTATTTTTTATTTTATTTTAATTTTTAAAAAGATTTTATTTATTTGTTTGAGAGAGAGAGACAGAGAGCGTGATCAGGAGGAGAGGCAGAGGGAGAGGGAAAAGCAGACTCCCTGCTGAGCTGGGAGCCCAACATGGGGCTCAATCCCAGGACCCTGGTCTCATGACCTGAGCCGAAGGCAGACGCTCAACCATCTGAGCCACCCAGGTGCCCCAACTTCTTTTTTTTTTTTTAAGTAAAACATTATATAGAGAAAAGTGCACAGTTCAAGTATATATCTCAATATAAGTTTTTCACAAAGAGAACACATCCAAGTAAACATCACCCAGATCAAAATACGGAGCATTACTATAAAACAGAAGGCTCCTTGTGGCAGTAATAATTTAAAGCTTAACCCTCAAAAGTTCTTTTAGTCCATATGGAGTCAGCTGGCTTGTATTTTTTTTTTAAAAGATTTTATTTATTTGATAGAAACACAGCGAGAGCGGGAACACAGCAGGGGGAGTGAGAGAGGGAGAAGCAGGCTTCCCGCCGAACAGGAAGCCCGATGTGGGACTGATTCTGGGTCTCCGGGATCATGACCTGAGCTGAAGGCAGTCGCTTAACGAACTGAGCCACCCAGGTGTCCCTCAGCTGGCTTGTATTTTAAAAGCACAAACATTTTCCTGCCCCCCCAAGTACTAAAAAAGCTATGAATTGAAATGTTTGTTTGCCCCTAGAATTCACATTCTTGTCTCAGTTATGCCCGCTAACTGTGTTCTCAAGGTCTGTCAGTGTGTACTGAGGTTTCCAAGAGCTCTGCACATGTGGACTAGACCAGTGCCATAGCTCAAGTCCTCAGATGCAGCAGTCATGCACCCTGAGGCCACCTGACACCTATACAGCAGCTTGGTTGAGAAGTGTATTGTCTTGCTAGGAACCATGTCTTTGCTAAAGGTCCAGCATGTACAGCTTTGCTCTATAGAATATATGCTCTAATATCCTGACATAAGCTGTAGTCACCTGCCAAGATCAAAATAGGAGATGCCTTAAGAGTTAGAGCCTCTTGGGTGCCTGGGTGGCTCAGTGGGTTAAAGCCTCTGCCTTCAGCTCAGGTCATGATCTCAAGGTCCTGGGATTGAGGCCCGTGTCTGGTGCTCTGTTCAGCAGGGAGCCTGTTTTCTCCACTCTCTCTTCCTTCCTCTCTCTTCCTCTCTGCCTATTTGTGGTTTCTCTCTCTGTCAAATAAATAAATAAGATCTTTTTTTTTTTTTTTAAAGATTTTATTTATTTGACAGAGAGACACACAGCCAGAGCGGGAACACAAGCAGGGGGAGCGAGAGAGGGAGAAGCAGGCTTCTCGCTGAGCAGGAAGCCCGATGTGGGACTCGATCCCAGGTCTCCGGGATCATGACCTGAGCCAAAGGCAGTTGCTTAACCAACTGAGCCACCCAGGCGCCCCAATAAATAAAATCTTAAAAAAAAAAAGACTCAGAGCCTCTTGTAGAAGTTAAAGGCTACATTTATACAACTAAAAACTCACGTGGTTTTAATATAACCTCTTAAATTGCCCAAGTCAAAACCTACTCTAAGTATACTCTAAAGTCTAAAGCTCAAAGATATTTACTTTACTTCATAAATGCCTCTTCTGTAGAAATTTTGTCACCCAGAATTTATTTTTTTATTTTTTAATTTTTTTTAAAGATTTTTTTTATTTATTTGACAGAGAGAAACACAGCCAGAGTGGGAACAGAAGCAAGGGGAGTGAGAGAGGGAGAAGCAGGCTTCCCACCGAGCAGGGAGCCCAATGTGGGACTCAATCCTGGGTCTCCGGGATCATGACCTGAGCCGAAGGCAGTCACTTAACCAACTGAGCCACCTAGGCGCCCCGGTCACCCAGAATTTAAAGCCCTATTTATTTACCAATGTTCACACCCAATATTTCAGATATTGGGGTCTTGGAGGTTATACCTCTAAAATGTCGGTCTGCATACTCCAGAGGCCAGGCCTGCCCCTGCATCTCTTACAGCATGGAAACAACAATAATCAGAAGATTCTATTCTTCACCAGCAAGGCAGCTTCCTAGATGAAGGGACATCAATGCCTACTTTCCCAAACTTATCACTTAGGTACCCTCCAACTCCTCCTTCCAGGGAAGCTAAGAGTGGGCAAAGAGAGAGGCCAGGAAAATTATCTGAGTGAACATCTCCTTCAGTCTGAAGGAACACCAAATGATGGAGAAATGTACTCTCCCCAAACCAATTGGTTCAAAGTATCAGAAAACCATGCATTCGAAGTGAGGAGATGATCTCATCTGAGCAGGACAAAATTCCTCTGGGAGACTGTGTACAGACCCAGGGAAGGGAGTCAGGACTTAAGCTCACAACTTGCCAAAAAGCTGGAGCTTTGACAAGGTGCTCAGAAAATCTAAAAGTGAGCGGTAATGGGGCCAAGGAAATTCCACTCTTCCTACTCCGTCTGAAAATAGCTAGGTCTTTATTAGGATATAAGAAGTCATGTTCTCTACAGAAAGGGAGCAAAAGGTCATAAGAGGAAACAAAGGAGATGAAAGGACAGCACATGAACTACAAAGGCCACAAGAGAGATGAAAAGGGAGTTGGGTAAGATACAGGAGAACTACAGGAAATCTATGCATTAATATACAATAAAAAGAGGCAAAGAACTCACATTATAGACAATGCAATAAATGTTGTAAAGGATAAATATGAGAAAGTCCCTTAAAATGTGGAGGAAAAAGAGGAAGGATGAAATAATAAGAGAAAAGATGATAGCAATAGAGGACAAAGAACAGATTGATTTTTTTTTAGGTTTTATTTATTTAAGTAACCTCTACACCCAACATGGGGCTCAAACTCATGACCCTGAGATCAAGAGTCACATGCTGTACAGACTAAGCCAGCCAGGCATCCTGACAAAGAACAGATTTAAATCAAGAATTACTGCTGTTCTGGGACAACTGGCTGGCTCAGTTGGTGGAGCATGTGACTCTTGATCTTGGGGGTAGTGTGAGTTTGAGTCCCACATTGGGTATAGAGATTACTTAAAATAAAACCTTAAAAAAAAAAAAAAAAGAAAGGAATTGCTGCTGGTCCTAAGGGAAGAAAAATGAAAAAGAAGTCAAAATTGAAAGTTTTTAGAGCTAGAAAAAACCCTAAGAAAGACTAAAGGAGATCACATAGACATACTCTGGCAAAAGTTTTTTAATTATGAAAAAAAAAATGCTACAACCTAAAGAGAATAAATAGTTTAGGTACAAAGTAAAAAAATATGTTTGATTTTAATTTTTTCTGGAATACTAAATATAGTGGAACAACAGATACAGAATTTTTAGGGGAAAATTATCTGACATAGCCATAAGTCAGCAAAATACATGTACAAAAACAGACATTTTTAAACTGTAATCCATGGACTCCTTGGGGTCTTTTTTTTTTTTTAAGATTTAACTTATTTATTTATTTGAGGGAGAGACACAGAGATAGTGAGAGAGAGCACAAGCAGAGAGGAGACGGAGTAGCAGGCTCCCTGCTCCTGGGGCTCAATCCCAGGACCTTGAGATCATGACCTGAGCTGAAGGCAGATATTTAACTGACTGAACTATCCAGGTGCCCCAACTCCTGAAGTCTTACAAATCTTTTCAGGGTATTTACAAAGTCAAAGCTATTTTTGTAATAATATTAAGACATGATTTGGCTTTTTATTTTGTTAGTATTTACACTATTGATGCAAAAACAATAGTGGGTAAAGCTGCTGGCAGCTTGGCACAAGTCAATGCCCCGGCACCGACTGCACTAGTAATGATGCTCCTTACTACCGCATACTCCACGTGTCCTTGATGAAACCATAGAACATAATAATTACTAAATTTTTTTAATCTTAAATGCACATTTTTAAAAAAGATTTTATTTATTCATTTGACAGAGAGAAACACAGCCAGAGAAGGAACACAAGCAGGGGGAGTGAAAGAGGGAGGAGTAGGCTTCCCACCGAGCAGGGAGCCGGATATGGGACTCGATACCGGGTCTCTGGGATCATGACCTGAGCCGAAGGCAGTCGCTTAACCAACTGAACCACACAGGTGCCTCTTAAATGTACATTTTGAAATATTCTGTGCAGCACATAGGTAGTATACATAAAGTTCTTTTTTTTTTTAAGATCTTATTTATTTATTTATTTATTTATTTATTTATTTATTTATTTGACACAGAGAGAGAGATCACAAGTAGACAGAGAGGCAGGCAGAGAGAGAGGAGGAAGCAGGCTCCCCGCCGAGCAGAGAGCCCAATGTGGGCCTCAATCCCAGGACCCTGAGATCATGACCTGAGCTGAAGGCAGAGGCTTTAACCCACTGAGCCACCCAGGCGCCCTCTTTCTTTTTTTAAAGATTTTATTTATTTATTTGACAGAGAGGGATAGAGCAAGACAGGGAACACAAATAGGGGAGTGGGAGAGGGAGAAGCAGGCTCCCCACCAAGCAAGGAGCCTGATGTGGGACTCGATTCCAGGATCCTGGGATCATGACCTGAGTTGAAGGCAGATGTTTAATGACTGGGGCCCCTCAAAATTTGAGATTTCAAATGAAAATTAAAATATTAGAAAAACTTATCTGCCACTCTGGGCTCAGATCCTTATTACTTAAAGACTTTTTGATGAGATCAGTGGTAATGTAAATGAAAGTGATTTTTAAAAATATTGATTAATAATATATGTTAACATTTGGAAGACAGGCATAGCTCAGTGGACCAATAATTTCCAAATGACCAAATGCATGATGTTACAGAATTAAGCCTGGGTAAAAAATTCATCAATGTGAAAGACAGATCAAGAGATTCCAATTTAACAGAGTATGAACATTCATTGATATGGTTTTAAATTCTACTTGAAATTAATCTTTAGGAAACTACTATTTGCTGAATTCTGGTACAGTATCAAAGAAAAATATCCAAAATTATCTGAAAATATTATGAAAATACTTCCCTTCTTCAAAATACTTTTCCCTTTTCCAACTACATATTGGTGTGAGGCCAGATTTTCTTCATATATTCCAACTAAAACAACACATTACAACAGATTGGATGCAGAAATGTATGAGCTTCTATTAAGAAGACATTAAACATATTTGCAAAACAGTATTTTATAACCAAACAAATGAATGCTCCTGAGTGAAAACAAATGTATTCTTAGATATGTAAGGACTCAGTAAATAGACCTACCTGTGCTTCTTTTTTTCATTTTAAAGATTTTATTTATTTGACAGAGAGAAACACAGCCAGAGAGGGAGCACAAGCAGGGGGAGTGAGAGAGGGAGAAGCAGGCTTCCCGCCGAGCAGGGAGCCCGATGTGGGGCTCGATCCCAGGTCTCCAGGACCATGACCTGAGCCGAAGGCAGTCACTTAACCAACTGAACCACCCAGGCACCACCCCTACCTGTGCATCTTAAAAAAATTACTTGTTTTTTCCTTAAGATTTTATTTATGTATTTATGAGAGTCAGCATGCTGCAGGTAGGGTTAGTGGCATGTGGGCAGAAGGAGAAGGAGAGAAGAATCCCAAGGGAACTCCTGCTGAGTGCGGAGCCTTTTTGCGGCTTGATCCCAGGACCCTGAAATCATGACCTGTGCTGAAACCAAGAGCTGGACACTCAAATGAGGTACCCAGGCGCCCCTTAACAATTACTTGAGAATTTATTTCTGCCATTAAATATATGAATAATTATGGCGCAAGAATGGAGAAACTAGGTGATAAAGGGATTGTTCTGTGAATTATAAATTGCCTCCAAATATATGTACTCTGGTTGGGCGATTCCTCAAAAGGGGGAAGATCCCCTTTGGTTAGACAAATCTTATTGAAGCCCTTCTATTTAGAATGTCCACCTCCTCTGTGCTCATCCAATTCCCATTATATTTTAAGATAAAGCTCAGATTCCACAGAGAATTATAGAAGCTCAGTACTGGAAAGGAACAGGATAGAGTAAAATCATTTATATTGAGATCTATTATTATGTACCTGTCTGGATGTTCAAAATTCATTCACATTCAATCCTTATAGAAAATCAGACGAGGTTTTGCTATCCCCATTTTATAAACAAAGAAATCGAAGTTCAGAGAGATTATATCTCTTGCCCATTGTCATCCTACTACCTAGGGGTAGAATTTGGATGCAAACCCAGATCTTCTTTGAAGTTCATGACCTTTGCATTTCAGTATACTATCTTAAAGTTCATCTAATCTAAATAAGCCTTGCCCAATCTGGTGTTTAAGTCCTCATCAAGACATCCCTATGAATGGTTAATAGCCTAATCCCCTCCAGGAGCAAAGAATTTCACATATTTTAATGCTGTCCATTATATCTATCGACTGCACTAAAAAGTTTCTTCTGAATATTAGCTGACATAGTTCTTCTGAAGCCCTTACCCATAAATCTTAATAATATCCTCTGGGGTTATGCATAATGAGCTAGTGGGAGAGACCATTAGTGGGATATTGATTCTCTTCTTCTTTTAAATGTTTTATTTCTTTATTATTATTTTTTAAAGTAGGCCCCTCACCCAATGTGGGGCTTGAACTCACAACCCAGAGATCAAGAGTCACATGTTCTACCCACTGGGTCAGTCAGGTGGCCCTCTTCTTCTACATAGGAATAGAATTTTTTTGCTTCAGCACAGAGGCAGGTGTACCATGAAGCTAATGAAACTGAAGCTTTAGAGCCCCTCACCTGCTAGGGCCCTGGCAGCTGCCGGGAGTGCTGGGGTGTTCTAGATGGAGAGGGGGATAGAGTGAAATTAGGAGGTATTTCTGACGAATTCACTATAGAGATCTCAGAAGAAAGGGACTGGAAACTCCAAAGATCCAATAATTTATTGTAATTTATTTTCTCATAATTAACAAATGTTTTTGTACTTAATTTTATACTGGAAACTTTGTATTATTCTCCTTAAAGGATTCCAAAACTTGTATCCGTCTCACAAAATCTGGACTGGACCCTTGGTTTGATCCATAGAAGTATTGTTAAATATATTTTCACTACTGTATTTATGCCTGGGTAATTTACATGAGAGAAATTAATTTCTATCTTGTTTAACCCACTGTTGGTTTGGGTCTCAATCACAGTAGTCAGACTAATTTCGTGGTACAGAATGTTGAAGACTTACTCTGCCATGGGCATACGAGACCACTACCGTAAGAGTCAACTGGCACAACCTGTGTCAGGCCAGTAATTCTTTGCCACGATCTCTGAACTGGCACTGTAGAGTCAGTCTCCCTGGTTACCTGCACTTTAAGCTGTAAAGCATGGGATCACCCGGCAATTGTGTCTCTTTACAATTGTGTTTCATTACTTCCATAGGAAAGAAGTCAGTATGCACTAAGAGAACACAGGAAAAAGGGAAGAAAGGTGGTATAGAAATTCTGTCTTTTCAGTTATTCCTTCAGCCCAACTGCATTTTTGCCCTTTTTTAAAAAATTTTTTTTATTTATTTGACAGAGAAAGAGAGAGAGACAGAGAGAGAGAGAGAGAGAGAGAGCGCACAAGCAGGGCAAGCAGGAGAGGGAGAAGTAGGTCCCCTGCCATTCAACCAACTGAGCCACCCAGGTGCCCCCATTTTTGCACTTCTTATAGAGTTTCATTCATCACTTCTTCCTTGACCAGGAGAATTTTACCAGTACATTTCTGGTTTTGTCCAAGCTGGTTAAGTAGGGTTTCTGTCTCTTGTAACCAAGAGGCTTGCCTGGCTGACTGTCAGTAGAACATGTGACTCTTGATCTCAGTGTCCTAAGTTCAAGCCCCACATTGGGCGTAGAGCCTGTTTGAAAATAAATAGCTAAAATAAAACTCATTATGCACTCCCATAACATATATATGAAGCAAGCCAGGAAAAGGGCCCAGGAACTCCCAGCATGGGAGTTCACATTTTCACGTTAACAATTTGCCTGTGACTTTATATCCCCTGAGCACCTAAATTCATAGATCCAACTGTCTGACAGGATTTCTCAAAGGCACCTCAAAATCATCATCTTTCTTCTCACACTTTTGCCTACAGGGTTCCTCATCACAGTAAATGGCATCACTACTCATATTTGGCACCCAAGTCTCAGACTTGGATGAAGTCCACATGCTATAAAACATAACATGTCCTGGCACCTGCCTATCTCCCACTACTGCCTCCATTCTCTACCTCTAGCCACATGGTTTACCTAAAATTCATGAGGTAACATCTCCCTTTCCCCTAGTGTTCTTCCACTGTAACTATTTTTGCATAGGACTTTCCTATGTAAATCCATAACTCCTGTGTAAAGTACTCAAAATGGAAAGCTATGGAAGTCCCTACACCCACAGGCTCCTCTGCTTTCCCCGCTCTTCAGTCTGTACCAGACACAGCTTTAAGAGATAATCCTCACAAATCTAGGAGGTTGAAACAAAAGGCATAAAAACAGAAAAAAACCACAGACATCATAGTTTTGTAGTGACATGTGTCAAGGACCACACTGACTTAATTTTAAATGGAACGACTTCAGTAGGGCCCAAACTTACTTCGCAAATAAATGATCAGACCTCTGTTGCCACTCTGGTAAGAAAGTGATCCTGTGTGTCCCTTGCTTCTTCATCCTGTTCCTTTCCTAATCAAAATCTAATTGGTGAGCCTACTTTCATGCCTGCGCCTTAGTTACAAGAGCCACTGAGACAGTGAGGAACTAGCCTCTACTTTAGCGAGGTAGGACTCATGTCAGAGAAAAAAAAAAGCTACTCAAGGGAAGAGAGATCAAAAGATGCTGGAAACCTCAAAGTTGAGTCTCCACACAACATGGCTTAATCCAGTCATCTTGTAGCATCCCCTGGCCATTGAGATTGTTTTGCAATAAGTACCTGGCCCATTTCACACCAATGAGATGGTGGGGAGATTTCCAAAGGTTGTTGTAAGAGAAGACCTCTCATTTTAAAGGTGTACTGGTAGCTAGCAGTCTCTTTTTCTGGATAATATGGTTTATGGGTGAGATTTGGAATTACTACAGCAATGCTGACGCTATAGGAAAAGCTATGTCCTAGAAAGAGCTAGCATAGCGAGATGCAGAGTAGAGATAAGGGAAGACAGTAAGAAACTCAATGTCCCCAGTCCCAAAGACTGTGCATTATACCTCTGGATCTTATAATTATGTGAGACAATAAATCGTCTTTATCATTTCAGCCTATTTCGAGGTTTTTCCTTTGTCTAAGAAAACACATATCTGACAAAGGACTTGTATCCATAATATATAAACAACTCTCAAAGCTCAATGATAAAATAACTAATAACCCAATTAAGAAAATGGGAAAAGATTTGAAGAGACACTTCACAAGGGAAAACACAGATGACAAGCCAAAAAGATGATCAACACCATTAGTTATCAGGAGTAAATTCAAACCACAATGAGAAACGATTACACATCTATTAGAATGACTAAAATTAAAAAGCTGACAATACCAAGAGCTGACAAAAGTGCCTAGCAACTAGAACCCCACATAATGCTGGTGGCGATGCGAACAGGTACAGTCACTTCGGTAACAGTTTGACAGGTTTTTTTCTTTTTTTTCCTTTTTTTTTTTTTTTAAGATTTTATTTATTTGGCAGAGAGAAACACAGCCAGAGAGGGAACACAAGCAGGGGGAGTGAGAGAGGGAGAAGCAGGCTTCCTGCCGAGCAGGGAGGGAGCCTGATGTGGGACTCGATCCCGGGTCTCTGGGATCATGACCTGAGCCGAAGGCAGTCGCTTAACCAACTGAGACACCCAGGCGCCCCAAGTTTTTTTTCTTAATAAAGACTATATTTTTTGAGCAGTTGTAGGTTCACAGTTTCTTTTAAAGTTAAACATAGTTACCATATGATCCAGCAATCCCACTCTTACGTATTTATCCAAGATAGATGAAAATTTATATTCACACACACAAAACACATGTACATAGAGGTGCCTGGGTGGCCCAGTGAGTTGGGCATCTGCCTTTGGCTCAGGTCATGATCCCCAGGTCCTGGGATCTAGCCCTGCGCTCAGCGGGGACCCCACTTCTCCCTCTGCCAGCCAATACCCCTGCTTGTGCTCTCTGTCAAATAAATAAAATCTTTGAAAAAAAAACCAAACACACAAGCCCACTTGTACATAAATGTTTATGGTGGTCTTATTCATAATGACATAATAAACAACCTGAATGTCCTTCAGTGGATAGAAGGATAAACAAAGTATGATACCTCTGTGGAATATGTAATATGTAATATGTAATACCACTCAGCAATAAAAGTTATGGATACATGCGACAACATGGATGAATCTCAGAAGTCACTTGTGAAAGCCTACATATGCATGATTCCACTTATAAGATAACATTATAGGGATACAAGGCAGATCAGTAGTTGCCTGGGGCTGGGGGAGAGGGAGGGTAGAGGGCAGACTGACTACAGAAGGGCAGCAGGAAGGAATTTGTGGGAGGGGAGGATGAAACTTTTATATCTTAATTGTGGTGGTGTTTACGTGACTATACATGTGTCAAAACTCATAGACATGCACACACAAAAGTGAATTTTATTATATGTAAATTTTTAAAACTGAGTATTTAAAAAAAAAGTCGGTCTCTACATGCACACAGAGAAGTGAATTTTATTATATGTAAATTTTAAAAACTGAGTATTTAAAAAAAAATTCGGTCTCTATAATCTATTAGATGAATCAGAGTTCCAACCCTCAGGGAAATTTTAGTGCAACCGGTAAAATGAAGATGCTTGCTCTAAGAACAATCTAATATACGGTGCACACAACTAAATGTATATAAAAAATAGATAAGTACAGATGCATGCAACTTCAAAAATTGATATATACGTATTAGAATAAATAAAGCAAAGTAAAGTTAGTGAGAAAAAGTCTCCTGGAAAGACTAAGTAGAGGGGCGCCTGGGTGGCTCAGTTGGTTGGGCGACTGCCTTCGGCTCAGGTCATGATCCCGGAGACCCGGGATCGAGCCCCACGTCGGGCTGCCTGCTCATCAGGAAGCCTGCTTCTCTCTCTCTCACTCCCCCTGCTGTGTTCCTTCTCTAGCTGTGTTTCTCTCTGTCAAATAAATAAATAAAATCTTTAAAAAAAAAAAAAAAAAAAAAAGAAAGACTAAGTAGAGGTTATAAGGGTCAAACCATGCAAGGACCAGAAAGCACTTTGGAAAGTATTAAGATTTATTAAAGTACAGATTTCATAATTTTCTTTGCATGTCCTACAAGGCCCAGCATAATATTTACATATTGTTGATGTTTCATAAATAATTTTTGTTTCTTCTTGTTTATTGCATATGATTCATAAATAAAATTAATTGTTCAAAGGAGTGGAAAGGCATGCAAGTCAAAACGGAGTGTCCAGAAGAAGTTCTTGTTAGTTCCACAGCTGGTCAGATCCCAAGGACTTTCCCCTTGTTATGGGCAAAGACTCGGGGGGAGGGGAGGATCACCTTGCAAAGGGCTGATCCAGAACAACCGAGGTCCTGCTTTTGTCTATGGCATTGTTTGCAGTTAGAGTAACTGGTATCCATCTTAAGTTCCCCGTTTTACACAAAGATGTAGGTTCCGAAGGGTATAAAAACCTCCTCTCCCAGCTACCTGGGGTGGGCAAATTTCCTCCAGCAGCCCCCCTGCTTGCCTCCCTCTCGTGCTTGACTGCCAGGCTCAGTATTCTGCAAAAACCAGTGCTGATAGTATCTCTTTTCCCAGATCTGCAAGGGCCTTCTCAGCTGTAGATTGGTGACATGACAATTAACCTTCAAAGTGGCCTGATCCCGGGTATGGGGCAGATAGCAACAACCACCTCCGGAAAGTTAGCATCTTATGAGCCCACTGGTACCTCACAAATCCGGTATGATTTGCCAAAGTGGAAGAAAACTGTTTAATTAACTGCCTTTACTCATCCTGCCAGGGCGTAAAAGCCCTTGACTTCTCCCCATCAAAAGGGTCTCTTTCCCACAAGCATAGGCTAGAGAGTGTAAAGAATTAATTCTAATCAAATAGATCCTGTTATTCTCTTTCTTTAGCACACCTCCTACTTGAACATTTGTCCTGGATACTAAACCCTCAACTTTTTTGGGTCAAGTTTTCCTTCAACCTCAACTCTAAATTCTGTTAGTTTTTCATGAAAACCTTTTAGTCCTACTTCACTGTAGTTTTGGTTTTAGTTTTCTGTTATTGCAGGTTGGATCTTCATAAGGACACCTACCTCGAATTTTTATGCCACAGAAGACAGGCACTGCCTCTGATCTCATTCAGCAGAACCTAGCAACACGTGGCTTTTTAAAAACTTTATTATTTTTTTATTCTTTTGTTATTCTTTTATTTTTATTAAAAAAATTTTTTTTAAGATTTTATTTATTTATTTGACAGAGAGAAACACAGAGAGAGAGGGAACACAAGCAGGGGGAGTGAGAGAGGGAGAAGCAGGCTTCCCGCCGAGCAGGCAGCCTGATGTGGGGCTCAATCCTGGGACTCCGGGACCATGACCTGAGCTGAAGGCAGTTTAATGACTGAGCCACCCAGGCACCCCTTTATTATTCTTTTTTTTTCAAGTAATCTCTGGAACTCACAGCCCTGAGGTCAAGAGCCATATGCTCTTTCAACTGAGCCAGCCAGCCAGTCACCCCAGCACATGATTTTTTAAATAAAAAACATATTTCACAGATGGAAGAACAAGGTCTAATACAAAATATTCACAGCTCCCAGGCTTCTCCTCTAGCAAGTCCCTTCCTGTGTGTAAAGAGATATAAGGGGATTCTGTGAATCACCAAGGGTTTTCTGGGTATATGTTTTAATTTTTATTATCTTTATTATTTATTTTTTTGAGAAAGCACACAAGTAGGGGGAGGAGCAGAGGGAGAAGGACAAGGAGGCCGCACTGAGCATGGAGCCCCACATGGGGCTCAATCCCATGACCCCAAGATAATGATCTGAGCCGAAATCAGAAGTCGGATGCTAACTGATTGAGCCACCGAGGTGCCCCTGGGTATATGTTTTTAAAATGCACTAAGGCAAACTTCATCTCTTTTCCCTATTGCAACATGCTCAGAAACACAAGGGTTCTAAACAAGTGGTTTACAAATAAGAAGTCATTTCACATATATTTATATTTATATATATTTTAGTCCAAAAATGTTTTTCACATTCACTTCACCTTGCACCCCATAGTCTTATTCCCTGCCCAATACACTCCGCATGCTCTTGGCCTCCCCTACTTTCCTCATAAACAAAGCAATGCCTAAGGCCCCTTAACTGTTCATTTGCCCCATTTCTTTTTTATTTATTTATTTATTTTTAAAATTCATTTATTTGACAGAGAGAGAGAGAGAGAGAGAGAGAGAGAGCGCACAAGCAGAGAGAATGGAAGGCAGAGGGAGAAGCAGGCTCCCTGAGGAGCAGGGAGCTTGAGGCGAGGCTCCATCCCAGGTCTCTGGGATCATGACCTGAGCTGGAGGCAGACACCTAACCTACTGAGCCACCCACATCCCCCTCTTTGCTCCAGTTCTAATACAGCTCAGATGCTCTGTTGGTTTCATCCCTCTAGTTGTGGCCAGACCTGGGAGTCTATTTCCCGAAGGTAGGAAATACCTTTGGAAGCCTAGGAAAATGTCCCTACCCAACCCACAGAAGAGAAGTTTGGAAAAGCCTTCAGAGCAACTTGCAGGCTTGAGTTCATGCGTCTTAAACAAAGGCAGCCGCCCAGAGGAATGTGTCCCAGTGGAACTCAATCACAAACCATGGAATGGCTCCTATGCGGGAAGAGACCACGGTTGGTGTGACGCGGGAATCTTCTTGCCAGTTAGCTTTTCCCCAGGCTTCCGGGAAAAAGTCTTGGAGGAGGAGGCTTTGGGACCAACTATGGGAAAATGGAACGCAGCTCCTCAGTTAGCCAAATGCAGAGAGAAAAGCAAGCTATCCCTGAGTGGAGCTAGGAGGCACTGCCCACAACAGTACGATGCATAAATTAACACCTGAACATTGGTGGCCATCAGTTCACATACATAATAACAAATCAAGGCAGTAAGGCAAGCCAGAGCTCAGATAATGGGTTTAAAATCATGGGGACAGGAGAGGCCGGGAATCTGGTTCTATTATCAGTACTGTCTTAGCATTACCGGGGCAAGGCACGGGGAACCCCTCTGGGCCTCTCTATCTGCCAGGAGGGCAACATTTCCCAGGCAATATGGATAGACCGAAGCGTTCTAGGTTGAATACTCTTGACCCTGTGCGCCTGTAAGAATTAAGATATTCTAACTTCATAGAGCATTTTACCATTCAGCTAGGTCTTATGTATGTTCTCTGATTTAATCCTTATCATCACACCATGAGATGGCTTCCCCCCCATTTTACAGAAGAGGAAACGACGGCTTACGGAAAGCAAAGCTTATGGAGAGGTAGGCAACCCCAGCAGCACGCTCTGCTCTCTAGTCGCCCTGGCTCGTATCCTCTGCAGTGCTCTGTGGTTTTCAAACTTTGTTTCTCAAGGCTCTCAGCAACTCCATGGAAATGTTGATGGGGTTTTGTGGACGTTCATACAGCAAGTCAAAAAGCTTTTTAGACCACTGCTCAGTCATGCCGGACCTTGGCACTGCCCTTTGACTGGAAGTACACGGGGTTCCCTCTGCAGCCCTCAGGTTAGGCCTCACTGTCCCCGATGCTGCAACGACTAAGACAGATAAGTAGTTCACAGATAGGGCCTGGGCGCCTTGCCTTGAAAGCAAGCCTCGCTTCTGTAAGAATTCAAGCCTCACAGGGCTGGGGGGAGAGAAGAGGGCAGAGCAAACGGAAGTCTGTTACTGATGCTCCGCGCCGCTGAGTGATAAGGCAACGTTCACCTTCCTGTTCAACACTTTGAAGTCCTTCCCCAGTTATGAATGAAATTTTCTCAGATTGGTTTTTTAAAATTTAAGACAGTGAGCTCTTAAATAAATGAGTTACAGTAGTTTCCTGTATCAGCAGTCTAACACATTTCCACAGTGACCGCTCTGACAGACTGTCGTGCATATTCCTTCCTTTTGTGGCTGCCCAGCGCCTGAACTCTCTTCCTGGATTTGAGGCATCCCCTACCATTGGAACTTTAGTACAAAGTATCCCACTTTAAAAGTACAAGGAGCATATACTTGCTTTCCCAGCACCTCCTGCCCTTAGGGAGTAGGCATGAAATCGGATTTAGTCAGCTGCACATGCCCACCTGTAAATAGCAAGGCAGAGAAGGAGGCAGGGAAGCAGAATTTATTCTAGCAACAGCAATATCTAGTTTCCACGCCGGGGGCAGCATGCAGCGCCTTGTGCTGCTAGTGAAAAAGGCTTCCTCAGTCCGGCTCTGTGGTAGGATCCTGAGGGTGGTTACAGCTCCCTCCCTCCTCTTTATTTATGCCCACTTTCAGAGCTCCAGTCTCCAGGAAGTCCCATGAACATTCAATTCCTTTTTCTGGTTGCTCAGGCCCAAACCTTGGAGACTTTCTGAGTCTTTTTGTAACCCTGTATCCAATCTATAAATGAGGAAATTCTGACAGTGGCCCCAGTCCTCTGCTGGTCCCCCTGTAGCAGTCACGGGGATTCCTCGGTAGGTCACGGCTACAGCCTGTTAACTGGTCCCCCTGCTCTCACTTTTGTTCCCATACAGCTCTTCCTGTCTCTACAGAGTAGTCAGGACCTTTAAAAATCCTAAGTCAGATGCTGTCACTCCTCTGCTCAAAACCATCCCAGAGATTGTCATCATACTCAAAATCCGAAATACTTACCCAGGTCTACAGGATTGGCCCCTTGCTTGCCTTCTGTCTAATCTCATTTCCTATCACTTCCTCACTCCATCCCCGCCCTGGCCGCACAGGCCTCCCCACTATTCAAAATGCTGAGCACACTCCTGATGCCACACTTGGTGTTCCCACCGCCGGGAGGCTCTTCCCCACGGTGCCTGTGCGACTTGCTTCCTCACTCCAGGCAGGTCTCTGCTTAAATGGTACTTTATCAGATGGGCTACCCTGATCTCATCCTATCTAAGCACTCCTCTCTTCTTCCTTTTCCTTTTCCTTTTCCTTTTCCCTTTCCCGTTCCCCTTTCCTTTCCTTTCCTTTCCTTTCCTTTCCTTTCTTTCTTTTAAGAGTTTACTTATTTATTTGACAGAGAGAAACACAGTGAGAGAGGGAACACAAACAGGGGGAGTGAGAGAGGGAGAACTCCCACCAAGCAGGCAGCCCAATGCAGGACTCGATCCCAGGACTCCAGGATCATGACCTGAGCCTAAGGCATTTTACTTTTCTAACATCTGACTCATTCGTCTTTATTTTTCTTCTTTAGCATCTGACACATAATATATCTATACATTTGTTAATTGTCTCTCTTCCCTACTACCATGTGACCCTGAAAGTAGGGACTTGGGCTCCCAGGTGGCTCAGTGGGTTAAAGCCTCTGCCTTCAGCTCAGGTCATGATCTCAGGGTCCTGGGATCTAGGCCTGCTTCCGGCTCTCTGCTCAGCAGGGAGCCTGCTTCCTCCTCTCTCTCTGCCTGCCTCTCTGCCTACTTGTGATCTCTGTCTGTCAAATAAAAAAAAATTTAAAAAAAAAGAAAGTAGGGAGTAGGGACTTGGTGGTTTGCTGCTATACTCCAGCGTCTACAAGAGTATCTGCATATACTGATCATTTCAGAGATATCTACGAAGTAGATGAGTTTACCCATGTCTGCTTAAATCAGCAATAGTTGGCTTCTATTTCTTACCATGTAAACTCCCAAGAACCTTGTCTGATACACATAGTACAGGCCCCAGGACACTGGGAATCAAATTCACTTCTCCTTTAGCGACCTTGACCAAAGTCACTTGATACCATATAAACTCAGTTTATATGTTGCCCCTCTTTGCTCTAAGATAATTTTATGATTTTTTTAAAAAGTCAAATTTCAAAGCAACAACAGAATAGCTGTTTTTCCAAACTGCATTATTCTTTAGCTTTTATAGTTAACATTTATATCTTCCTAAGAAATGAGTCACCTGAGGGGCGCCTGGGTGGCTCAGTCCATTAAGCGTCTGCCTTCAGCTCAGGTCATGATCCTGGGGTCCTGGGATCTATATGATGTCTACAGATCCCAAGAGCCCCACATCGGGCTCCCTGCTCTGAGGAGAGGCTGCTTCTCCTTCTGCCTCAGCCTCTCTCTCTCTGTCTCTCATGAATAAATAAACAAAATCTTTAAAAAAAAAGAAAAAAGAAAGAAAAAGAAATGAGTCACCTGGGGCACCTGGTGGCTGAGTCAGTTACATCTGCCGCAGAGTCCCAGGATGGAGCTCCGCATGGGGCTACCTGAGCAGGAAGACTGCTTCGCCCTCTGTCCCTCACCCCACTCATGCTCCCTCTCTCTCTCACTCTCTTAAATAAATAAAATATTAATTAAAAAAAAAGAAATGAGTCACCTTTCTTCAAAGTTGTGTTCTACTCAGATAGTTCCTATATACTGCCAACACTGTTCATGACTACTGCTGCCAGGATTGCCACAACTGTCAACATTAAATAAAAGTAAGAAGCTAAAAGATAGAGAATTTCAGAGAAGGGCAAAGCTCATCATGCACTTTATGGAGAAATGGGTATTTGTTTTTTAAAAAATTTTTGTTTAAGTGACCTCTACACCCAACATGGAGCTTGAACCCACAACCCTGAGGCCAAGAGGCACACACTCCCCTGATGCAGCCAGCACCCCTGAATGAAAGACAGATTTTTTTTTTTAAGGTTTTATTTATTTTGACAGAGAGAAACACAGCCAGAGAGGGAACACAAGCAGGGGGAGTGAGAGAGGGAGAAGCAGGCTTCCCGCCGAGCAGAGAACCCGATGTGGGACTCGATCCTGGGTCTCCGGGATCATGACCTGAGCCGAAGGCAGTTGATTAACCAACTGAGCCACCCAGGTACCCTAAAGACAGATTTTTTAAATTAATTAATTTTTTTGAAAGACAGATTTAAGGTGAGTAGAGGGGAAAGGTGGCCTACAGATGCTTTATGTGGGTAAAAGCAGAGCACTACAGGTATATGATGAAGAGGTAGAACAACCAAGAGCTAAGCAAAGTCCAGTTGATTCGGGATATGCACAAGCCATGCACTGGCTTCTCTTGATTTCTAGCAAAAGATGTAGACACCACAGCTTAAAGTTTTGTCTTAGGACTTTCTCCAAATTGTTTTCATGTCTTCATCCACAACCCAGCCTGCTTCCTCTGTCTTCTTGCATCCAAAAATTATATAAACATTTTAAAGCTCTTTTCATATTCAATGGATTCTATAAAACTATAGGCTTTTTTTCTCATAAACTTCTACAAAGTCAGATTTTTCCCTTCATGTACTTACTACACATTTTAATGTATATACTGAAATTTCTGATTATTCCTGTAAATTTTTGTCTTTTGGCCTATTAAAATCAGAATTTGGAATCCTAACTCTCTAGGTCAATATAGTAGATTATAGGTACTAGAGTTCACGACACTTGAAAATTTCAGAAGTATTTCTCGTGGGTCTTCATCTAAGATGTCGAAGAAAATGTTGAATGGGATAAGGTCCGGGGACTTCTGTGATCATTCTCTAAGTTGAAACTGATCTTATCAGTACTGGGTTTAATTTTTGAATCCACAATAAATAAATTCACTCAACTGTTTTGCAAGGAAGAGATTGTGGTTTGGTAAATAGAGCAATGGACTGAGATTCCTGCAAACATGATTCTGAAACAAACTTTGCCACTGACTTCGTCAAGTTAACTAACTTCTCTTGAACTTATTTGGGAAATGAGAGGGTTCCATTCCCAAAATTCAAGGATTCTCTCCTCCAATTGATATTTCCCCACAAAAAGAGACAGTATTGTCTTATCTCTTTAAGTACCCATTTTGTGTCTCAGAGACAGGGCAATAATATTTCTCTTTGGCCTAATTAATAATTATTTCAGGGCACCTGGGTGGCTCAGTGGGCTAAAGCCTCTGCCTTCGGCTCAGGGTCCTGGGATGGAGGCCCTCATCGGGCTCTCTGCTCAGCAGGGAGCCTGCTTCCTCCTCTCTCTCTCTGCTTGCCTCTCTGCCTGCTTGCGATCTCTCTCTCTGTCAAATAAACAAATAAAATCCTAAAAAAAAAAAAAATTTCAGCAGAGATGAGTCTTACAACATCCTCAAGAATAGGCAGTCTAGGGGCGCCGGGGTGGCTCAGTTGGCTAAGCGACTGCCTTTGGCTCAGGTCATGATCCCAGAGACCCGGGATCGAGCCCCACATCGAGCCCCACATCGGGCTCCCTGCTCCGCGGGAAGCCTGCTTCTCCCTCTTTCACTCCCCCTGCTTGTGTTCCCTCTCTCGCTGTGTTTCTCTCTGTCAAATAAATAAATAAATAAAATCTTAAAAAAAAAAAAAAGAATAGGCAGTCTAATTTCAATTCAGTCCACAAACATCTGTTGAATTCATACTATGTCAAACATTGTATTAAGGGGCCTCTAAAATAAATCACCAACAATAAAAAACAAAGTTAATTAGAAATAAATCCTGCATTCCCAGACTTTGGATCTGTGCAGCAATCTGGAACCATGTCCTGGCCTCTTCTCCATGGACACTAGCCCTTACAGTTGCCACAGCAATTATAATGTTTATGCATTTCATTAAAGAACTATGTCTTGTCCCTGAATTCTCTTAGATATGCTCTCATTCGTTCAGAGGCCATACACAATTAATCATTTTCTTCATTCTATTTTTCCAGTGTTTGCTCTAGGACCTTTAGGAAATGAATTATATCAATTAGGATTTGATCAAGGAAGCAGACCTCTCTGAGTAATAATAGAATAAAGGATTCATTACAGGGATTAGGTCTTCTGCAATCATAGGAAATAGTTATGCAGTCTATGTAAGTCTGTTGCTTCTACATCTGGTGTTGGGCCTGAATTCAGCAAGGCCAGCCGTTGGAAAGGGAAGAGAGACACAATGTGGGAGAGACAGATGACAAAGTAGAACCCATGAGGACAAACTGGAGCTCTGTGTGTCTCTTTCTCCCTTCTTCTACTCTAAATGCTATAGGTGATTTATAAGATAAGTTGGTATTCCTCAGCATGGAGGACATGAACATGGCCCAGAATTTGGAGAAGATGAAGGAGGAGATCCAGTGGGAGACGGCTTCTGCCCAAAACCAACAAAATGTACCAATAGATAACTGATGACCTGTGAGCTACATAACTACACCTGCCCTATACTGATCTTCACAGCACAAAATTGGCTACAATTTTATTTCTACCTTTCAATGCAAATCTCTCTTGTGACAATTCTAATTAAGAGGCATATAGGGAAGAATATTATGGAAAATATAGTTTTACCTTAACTATCACTAATATAGTACAAAGCCCTCATCAGAATCAATACACAACTGGAGAGCCCTTACAAACATTTCCTCCCTTATTCTTTAGAGCCTTTTACATATTCATTCCCATGTTCCCTACTTCTGTACTTATTGCTACTGTCAGCCACAGGCTAAGAGAAGATGACTGCAATAAATAGTACCTACAAGGAGTTAAAATTTAGACTATATAAAGAACTGCTACACCACAATAAGAAAATGAAAAATGACTTAATAGAAAAATGGGCAAAAGACACGAACAAGCAATTTGCAGAAAACTCAAGTGGTCAATAAACATAAGAAAAAACCTCCATCACTTTACTAATAAAAGAAACACAAATTAAAACAGATTTCAGGGGCTTCTTGGAGGTTCAGGTTATGATCCCAGGGTCCTGGGATTAAGCCCCACATCAGGCTCCCCTGCCTCTCCCTCTGTTCCTCCTCCCCCGCTGCTCATGCTTTCTCTCAATTAAATAAATAAAATCTTAACAATCAAACAAACAGATTTCCTTCACATTCATCAGACCAAAAAATATTTTGAAGTCTGCAAAAACAAATATTGGTGAGGATGTGAAGAAGTAGGAACTTCTACACTGCTAGTACAAGATAAATTGATACAACCACTTTGGGGAATGATTTGGCAATAACTAATACAGTTGAAGATGCACACAACACATGAACCAAAAACTCTAGTTGAATAGAAACATTCTAGAGAATTCTTACATGTGTGAACAATGAGAAATATATAAGAATATTCATTGCAGCATTGATGTAACACTGAAAATTGGCAAAAATATCCATCAATAAGTAGTTAAATAAATATAAATTGAGGTATATTCATCTAATGAAAAATACTCGGTAGTTAAAATGAATATACTTGAGGGGTGCCTGAGTGGCTCAATCGGTTAAGTTTTCTGCCTTTGGCTTAAGTGGGGTCTCAGGGTCGTGGAATAGAAGCTGCTTCTACCTCTCTCCTCTCTGTTCGCCCCTCCCCCACTCATGTGCTCTCTTGTCCTCTCTTTCACAAATAAGTAAATAAAATCTCTTAAAAAATTAAAAAAAAATGAATGTGCTAGAGTTACATGTATCAACATGGAAAATATAAGAAATAATCTTTTTTTAAAAAGAATTTTATTTATTTATTTGACAGAGAGAAACACAGCTAGAGAGGGAATGCAAGCAGGGGGAGTGAGAGAGGGAGAAGCAGGCTTCCCACTGAGCGGGGAGCCCGATGTGGGGCTTGATCCCAGGACTGCAGGAACATGACCTGAGCTGAAGGCAGACACTTAACGACTGAGCTACCCAGGTGCCCCTCCAAGAAATAATCTTGAAGGGAAAAAGGGATTTGCAGAATAATATTTATAGTGTCACACCATTTAAATAAAGCTTAGAAACAGGCAAAACACTAGCAACATATTATAGTATATAGTAAATATATAAAGGCACACACAAAAATGATATACACTAACATAATGAACACCACTGGGGCGAAAGAGAAAGAGATATTATTGTAAAGGGTACAAAGTGGGTTCAACTATACATATAATGTTCAATTTCTTAGACAACAACAACAAACTGAAGCAAATATGGCCAGATGTTAAGATATGACAAGCCGGGTTATGGAAACTGTTTTTAAATAAGTCACTATGCTTTCACTGTTTGCCTGAAATAGTTTGTAATTTAAGTGGAAGGAAGGGAGGGAAGGAGAAAAGAGGACAAGGAGGGAGAGGAAGCAATTCCAATATTTGTGGCCTATTTCCTACTCAATGCCACAATTTTCCTGCATTCCTTCTTCATAGGAATGTGGTAGAGTGAAGAAAATGTCCTAGTTTTCCAAGACTTGAGTTCTGATCCTAATTTGGTCCCTTTTGAGATGTGTGAATTTGCTGAAGTTACACAATTCAAAAGGTACAGAGCTAAGATTTGAATTAGTACTGAATTGATTTCTTTATTGTAAAATAAGAAAAAGTAAACCCAGCTCACAAAGTGGTTGTGAAGATTGCCAGTAACAGCTTATGTAAAATAACTAAGAATGTCTGTCATATAAACACATGATAAGCAAATGCAAAATAAATAATTTCCTTCACTTCTTTCTTTTTTTAAGATTTCAATTTATTTTTTTAAAAGATTTTATTTATTTATTTGACAGACAGAGAGAGCACACAAGCAGAGGGAGAAGGAGACTTCCCTTTGGGCAAGAAGCCCGGTATGGGACGTGATCCCAGGACCCTGGATCATGACCTGAGCCTAAGGCAAACTCTTAACTGAGAGTTACCCAGGTGGTCCTTTAAGATTTTATTTTTTAGGGCGCCTCGGGGGCTCAGTCGTTAAGTGTCTGCCTTTGGCTCAGGTCATGATCCCATGGTCCTGAGATTAAGCCCCACTTCCGGCTCTCTGCTTGGTGGGAAGCCTGCTTCTTCCTCTCCCATTCCCCCTGTTTGTGTTCCTTCTCTCACTGTCTCTCTCTCTCTCTTTCTGTTAAATAGGTAAATAAATAAAATCTTAAAAAAATATTTTATTTTTAAGTAACCTCTACACCCAAAGTAGGGCTTGAACTTAGAACTCCAAGATCAAGGCAGATGAAGTATCACCGCTCTACCAACTGAGTTTGCAGGTGCCTGTTTCCTTCACTTATTTCTAAATTCCTACCCTTCCATTCCTCTCTCATTGCCCAATCCTCATGTAATATTTTGCTAAAAGGCCTGAATTTTCTGGCTTTCTCATAAACTTTTACACTCTTCCTGGCATTCTCAAAAGGTAAGGACAGTTTTCTTTCATATATTTTGTTGATGGGGAGATTAAAGCCCATAACAATGAAGGAACTAGCCAAAGTTACCTAGGGTATTTAGGGAAATAGCTGGGACTGAAATAGAATTCTTCTGATTCTTTTTTTTTTTTTTAAGATTTCATTTATTTATTTATTTGACAGAGAGAGACAGTGAGAGAGGGAACACAAGCAGGGGGAGTGACAGAAGGAGAAGCAGGTGCCCCACTGAGCAGGGAGTCTGACGTGGGGCTCAATCCCAGGACTCTGGGATCATGACCTGAGCCAAAAGCAGATGCTGAACGCCTGAGCCACCCAGGTGCCCCAGAATTCTTCTGATTTTTTTTAAATTTTTTTTAAGATTTTTACTTATTTGACAGAGAGAAACACAGCCAGAGAGGGAACACAAGCAAGGAGTGAGAGAGGGAGAAGCAGGCCTCCTGCCGAGCAGGGAGCCCGATGTGGGACTCGATCCTGGGTCTCTGGGATCATGACCTGAGCCGAAGGCAGTCGCCCAACCAACTGAGCCACCCAGGTGCCCCAGAATTCTTCTGATTCTTGACCAGTTATTCCAAACACTCTGTCATAGTATGAACAAAAACAACAAACCAGAAGTAAACAAACAAGGTCAATTAAAAGTACACATCCCAGAATCTCCTGAAAGATGGCAAAGAATAACTGTGCCCCACCTGCACCCCAATGTTTATGGCAGCAATGTCCACAATAGCCGAACTATGGAAAGAGTCCTGATGTCCATCAACAAATGAATGGACAAAGAAGATGCAATACATACACACACACACACACACACACACACACACACACACACACACGAACATTTCACAGCCATAAAAAAAAAAAACAAAACCAAACAACCTTGCAATTTGCAATGATGTAGATGGAACCAGAGGGTATTACACTAAGTGAAATAAGTCCATCAGAGAAAGATAATTATCATATGATCTCACTGACATGTAGAATTTAAGAAACAAAACAGGATCGGGTGCCTGGGTGGCTCAGAGGATTAAAGTCTCTGCCTTCAGCTCAGGTCATGATTGCAAGGTCCTGGGATCCAGGCCGGGCTCTCTGCTCGGCAGAGAGCCTGCTTCCTCCTCTCTCTCTGACTGCCTCTCTGCCTACTTGTGATCTCTGTGTCAAAAAAATAAATAAAATCTTAAAAAAAAAAAGAAACAAAACAGGATCATAGGGGAAGAAAGGAAAAAATAAAACAAGACAAAATCAGAGAGGGAGATAAACCATAAGAGACTCTTAATCATAGGAAACAAACTGAGGGTTGCTAGAGGGGAGAGGGATGGAGGAACAGGGTAACTGGATGATGGACATTAAGGAGGGGCTGTGATGTAATGAGCATTGGGTATTATATAAGACTGACAAATCAAAGACTGTATCTCTGAAACCAATAATACATTGTATGTTACCTAATTGAATGAAAACTAAAAAAAAGGAAAAAGAAAAAATAAGTACCCTCTCATGATCCCCAAAATTAATTAATTAATTGATCAATCAATACCCTTTCTGTCCAAAAGATGTAGCCTAATTCCCCTTTCCTTTAGGTAAGACTGGATTTAATGACTCTTCTATTGAAAAGAATATGGCAGAAAGACCTAAAGGTGAAGCAGACATTAAAAAATACTGTCTGGCCAACCAGCTCCACCCTAAATACAAACAAACATTACAAGAATTTGAAGCTTGGGGTGTCCTAAGCATAACCATAGCAACAATAAATCACAAACCAGGTCAGTCACACACAGTGTAACAGAGATGAAGAATGCTTATAAGAGCATCAGAAGACTCAACACATCTGAGCAAAGGATCAGTAAACTTGAAGATAGGTTTATATAAATTACTCAAAATGAAACATAAGAGAAAAGAGTATAAAAAGGAGGAATGGGCGCCTGGGTGGCTTAGTCAATTAAGCATCTAGCTCTTGATTTCGGGTCAGGTCATGGATTCAGGATCCTGGGATGGAGACCCACATCAGGATCCACGCTCAGCAGAAATCTGCTTAAGGATTCTCTCCCTCTGCCCCTCCCACCCTCACACATGCATGCGTGTTTTCTCTCTAAAATAAAAAAATAAATCCCAGGGCCTTCCTGCCCCACCCCCAAAAGCCTCTGCCTTCAGCTCAGGTCATGATTGCAAGGTCCTGGGATCCAGGCCGGGCTCTCTTCCTGCCCCACCCCCAAAAGAGAACAGATCATCCAAAAGCTGTGGGACATTATCAAACAGTCTCAAACATGTGATTGGAATCTCAGAAGAAGAGAGAGAATGAAGCCAAATAGTTTTTTAGATTTTTTAAAAAAGATTTTATTTATTTTTTTGACAGAGAGATCACAAATAGGCAGAGAAGCAGGCAGAGAAAGAGGGGGAAGCAGGCTCTCTGCTCGGCCTGCCGAGAGCCTGCCTAGCAGAGAGCCTGATGCGGGACTCAATCCCAGGACCCCGAGATCATGACCTGAGCTGAAGGCAGAGGCTAAACCCTCTGAGCCACCCAGGTGCCCCCCAAATAAATATTTTTTAAATTAAAAAAAAAGAAAAAACGAATAATTCTGTCGCACACTTCAAGTATTCCCTGCTCTCCAAATTTCTAAAAAACAAATAATTGAAATAAAGAGAAATTTCAGTATCAACAATAAGATTCAATGAATTAAACTCAAGGCAGCAGAAGTACATAGATAAGTAGGATAGGGCTTATAGAAATAACAATACCATATTAATTCACGGTTAACCATTGAAATAGATAAACCATAAGAAACACAAAAATATATTAGAGTGGAGCTGAAAATTAATTCCTAAAGATAAATGCAAAAGAACATCTAGTTTAGAGAATCTTTGTATGTATTTACTAAGTAACAACTGGTCACAATTATCACATTATCAAGCGAGATCATTGTATAAAACACTGAAAAGCAAAATGGACACAGCAGGATAAAGCAGAATCAGTGAAATGAAAAGTAATTTAGAGAACTATATTAGGAAAGAAAAAACATATCTTAAAAGAACATGGAAGAGGAAAGGCAGAACGAACTTTAAGAAAAAAGAAGTCTCAAAGAATACAGAAAAACAGGCATATATGTGATCAATAAGTTTTAAAAGAATATTTTTCACCTGAATAAAGAACAGAGATTGGACACAAAGACAGCTCAGAAATGAAATCAAAATTAACTAGCAAGTCCAAGACCATGTCTTTGAGGGAAAAAAATTAAATTAGGGTAAAAATGAAATAATTCTGTTTTCGAACTTGAAAAAAAGCAAGCTATATGCAAATTAGGGATTTATATACAGAGAGAGCATGCTCACACACATGTACCCACATACAAATAGGGTGGGAGGGGCAGAGGGAGAAGGACAGAGAGAATCTTAAGCAGTCTCCATGCACCAGGGAGACCTACGTGGGACTCCATCTCATAAACCTGAGATCATGACCTGAGCGGAAATCAAGAGTCTGATGCTTTAACTACTCTGCCACCCTGACAACCCAGAGCAGCTTTATATTTTCCCATTAAAACAAAATCAAAGGAATCACTGAAAAAAGACTTTTCATTCAAATGTAAGTTTCATTAGTAAATAAATGGACCAAGAAAGCAACATTAATTTGGCAAAGTCAGAAGCGTGCTTGCTTATGTATGTATGTATGTATGTATGTATGTATTTATTTATTTATGATTTTATTTATTCGAGAGGCAGAGAACACGGCGGGAGCGGGGGAGCGGCAGGCAGAGGGAGAAGCCCAATGTGGGGCGGGATCCCAGAATCATGACCTGAGTCACCCAGGTGCCCTACTTTTTTTTTTTTAATGATTTTTATTTATTTATTTGAGAGACAGTGAGCAGAAATGGGGGTGGGTGGGAGAAGGGCAAAGGGAGAGAAGAGAGAAGTAGATTCCCTGTTGAGAACCCCATGCAGGGCTCAATCCCAGGATTCGGAGACCATGACCTGAGACAAAGGCAGATGCTTATCTGAGCCACCTAGGTGCCCCTTGTGACTGTAACCTTAAGCACACCCTATATCAGAACTGCCCAGCAAAACCACTCCTGGATTCCCGATTTTTGGAAACTGAGTTAGATAATAAATGTTTGTTGTTTAAACTACTAAGTTTCCTTTTCAGACTGATTTAAAAGGTAAAAGGAGGGGGACCTGGGTCTCTCAGTCAGCTGTCTTGGACTCCTTGATTTTTGGCTCAGGTCATGATCTCAGGGTGGTGGGATGGAGCCCCACATCAGAGTCTGCTTTCAGTGGGGGGAGTCAGCTTCTCTCCTTTCCCTCTCCCTTTGCCCCTCCCCCCTCTTTTGTGCATTCTTTCTCTCTAAAATAAATAAGTAAATCTTTAAAAGAAAGGTAGGGGCGCTTGGGTGGCTCAGTTGTTAAGTGTCTGCCTTTGGCTCAGGTCATGATCCTAGGGTCCCAGGAATGATCCCTGCATCGGACTCCCTGCTCTGTGGGGAGCTTGCTTTTCCCTCTCCCACTCCTCCTGCGTATGTTCCCGCTCTTGCTGCCTTTCTCTGTCAAATAAATAAATAAAATCTTTACAAAAAAAAAAAAAGAGGTAAAAGGAAAAAAGTAAAACTCACAGAAAGAGTAGAACTGAAGAAGCAAGAATAAAGGTTAGGAAACACAAATAGAAAATAAAGTAAACCAAGAATAACAATTAAAATTATTCTAAATACTCAAAGTCCTGCTATCAGAAGGCAAAAAAGCATAAGTTATTTAAAAATTAAATAATGTTATTACTATAGATAGTTAGAAGCCAACAGGCCTAGAAAGCTAAACAACAAGAGAATGGGCAAAAATAAACAACTGAGAAAAAGTAAAGTAGCAACATTAATATCTGATGAAACAGAAATTAGGGCAAAAAAGCACATAAGGCAGGTGGTTACTGAATATGAAAAAAGGTAGGGAATAATGAAAACATAGTAATAAGAATTTACATGGACCAACATGGCAGCTAAATACATTATGTAGATTAATACCCTTGTAATGAGAAAATCATAAAAACAATTATAATGGAAGATTTTAATTCTTTAATATTGATGACAGATTAAGCATATAATATATAAAGTTGTAAAGGATCAAAACACCATAATTCACAATGAAGAATATTATTGCAGATTTTTATATTCTACACATAATCTACATATATAGAAATTGAACATACTAGCTTATAGAGAAAAATCTCATTAAAGACAATAAATGAAAACATCTCATAAGCTATATTTTTTATCTGCAATTAAACATTAACTACATAAATGTTTTCTTAGAGTCCCCAATCATCTGTAAAATAAAGTTTCCACAAATAAGAATTTGAACAAAAAGAAAGAGAAAATGTAAAGAGAGTGTTTTGCAGGCTATAAATGTATATGGAAAATGTTAGTAATTATGATTAGATACTTACCTTAAAAATAATACCGAATATACCAACCTATCTAAATCTTCGTGGTAAAGTCAAAGCAATATTTGGAGGAAAATCTATAATTTGAAATATATTATCTTTTTTTTTTTTTTTAATTTAGAGGTTAAGATTTTATTTGATAGAGAGAAACACAGCCAGAGAGGGAACACAAGCAGGGGGAGTGAGAGAGGGAGAAGCAGGCCTCCCGCTGAGCAGGCAGCCCGATGCGGGGCTCGATCCTGGGTCTCCAGTATCATGACCTGAGCCAAAGGCAGTCACCCAACCAACTGAGCCACCCAGGGGCCCCGAAATATATTATCTTTTTTAAAAAAACTTTTATTTATTTATTTGACAGAGAGAAACACAATGAGAGCGGGAACACAATCAGGGCCAGTGAGAGAGGGAGAGGCAGGCCTCCCACGGAGCAGGAGCCCGATGTGGGGCTCGATCCAGGACTCCGGGATCAATACCTGAGCCGAAGGCAGTCACTTAACCAACTGAGCCACCCACACGCCCCGAAATATATTATCATTTTTTTTTAATAGTGGAGAACTTTTTTTAAAAAATATTTTTTAGGGCGCCTGAGTGGCTCAGTGGGTTAAGCCTCTGCCTTCCGCTCAGGTCATGATCCCAGGCTCAGGTCATGATCTCAGGGTCCTGGGATCGAGGCCCGAGTCGGGCTCTCTGCTCACACGGAGCCTGCTTCCTCCTCTGTCTCTGCCTGCCTCTCTGCCTACTTGTGATCTCTCTCTCTGTCAAATAAATAAATAAAATCTTTTGAAAAATTATTTTTATTTTTATTTATTTGAGAGATCAAATAAATAAATAAAATCTTTTTTTTTTTTTAAAGATTTTATTTATTTATTTGACAGAGAGAAACACAGCCAGAGAGGGACACAAGCAGAGGGACTGAGAGAGGGAGAAGCAGGCTTCCCGCCGAGCAGGGAGCCCGATGTGGGACTCGATCCCGGGTCTCCGGGATCATGACCTGAGCCGAAGGCAGTCGCTTAACCAACTGAGCCACCCAGGCGCCCCAATAAATAAAATCTTTTAAAAAATATTTTTTATTTTTATTTATTTCACTGAGAGATCACAAGTAGCTTTCTGATGGTAAAAGTAAAACAAGACTTACATTTCTGTTACTATAGCAGATTAGGCACAAGAGGACTATAATACCTGCTAAAATCAACTAAAAATTAGTGGACTTAAAAAAAACTGAAGTATAGTTGACACATGATGTTACATTAGTTTCAGATATACAACATAGTGATTTAACAAGCCTATATATTATGCTATGATCAGCACAAGTATAGCCACCATCTCTAATATTACTGGATTTTTAAAAAGTCTCAAATGTACTCAGAAGTTGACAAGAAACTAAAGATGACTTAATGTTGTTACACACATTCTAAGAGACTATTGGTTGAAAAAGATACCACTATTTTATTCACTACTAAAAAAGGGGGAAAATGTCAAACTATAACATAATGCTTAATTATAATTTAGAACTTTTATTTTGTACCTACTGAAGGAAATATTTTAGACTTAGTCATCTATTTTTATTTTTATTTTATTTTTTAAAGACTTTATTTATTTTATAGAGAGGGAACACAAGCAGGGGGAGTGAGAGAGGAAGAAGCAGGTTTCCTGCCGAGCAGGGAGCCGGATGTAGAGCTGCATCCTGGGACTCTGGGATCATGACCTGAGCCAAAGGCAGATACTTAACGACTGAGCCACCCAGGCACCCTTATTTTCATTTTTTAAAATCCTCACATTTAATCTTAGTCTTCTACACAATGTGCTGTGCCATCAAAAACATTGGTGATTTATTATTTCATAAAATAATCCTTAAATAAATGAAAAACAGTTGGCACTGGGCCCTTAGGCTTGACTTTAGAATTATGTAATGCCAACCAATTTCTGACTCATGTTTCAGGAATGTTGCTGTCTATGTCTGACTCAGTATAAGAATAGCTTCTCTCCACAGACACTTGACTCCTAGAGTTTAAAAGAATGCTCCACTATCAGCCTCAAGATTTCTTCCAAGCCACTGATGTTCATTCTGCAAGTTTTGATGCTTCAGTTTTCAGAAACATATGCACATAAAAATACAAATCTGTGTTATGTCTAACCATGACTGACAGTCAATCCAGGATGCTATCAGTTTAAGATCTTTACTGATTGCAGAGATGGTAAAATGTGGGGGGGGGAGGGAATGTATATTTTGGTTAACAAAATAAGATCAATTAAAGTAGGTATAAAAATATGGAAGAAATCTACCAAAAGTGGAAGAGCTTAAGGTTCAATTTTGATAGAATTATGCAGCATGTGAGTTAAAAATGAAAGCCCAGGGCCACCAAAAATGGGGAATCTTTTTTTTAAAATATTTATTTATTTGAGAGAGAGAGAGTGAGTAAGATAGAGCATGAGAGGGGAGAAGGTCAGAGGGAGAAGCATACTCCCCGCGGAGCTGGGAGCCCATTGTGGGACTCAATCCCCAGACTCCAGGATCATGACTTGAGCTGAAGGCAGGGGCTTAATCAACTGAGACACCCAGGTACCCCAAAAATGGGGAATCTAAAAGGAGATTGTCCTTCCACCTTCCATAAAGTGAGTCTCCAAAGTGTTAAACTCCCAGTGTGAAGAAAATCAGAATTCAGCTATTTTCTCACCACAACTATCACCACCAGGGGTCTAGAACAAAAACTGTTCATCTCAAAACTTGGTGCTGGGTTAGGAAGAGGAGGAGATTATCTCCCCCAAGAATCTGTAACCACAAACTTCTCTAATACAGGTTTGTAGACCAAACATGTACAACCTGGATACTTGAAAAAAGTCTTAAGGCAAGAATTATGTTTAAAGTAGTCTTAGTACAATGATGCCCTCAGGTGCCCAAAAGAAGCAAAAGCAAATCCCCTTGGAGGAACTCATCTTCATTTCGTGCCTCAAATATTTCCCAAAGGAAAAAAAAAAATTAAATCAGCTCACAGTAAAAAAACATCATGAAACAAAAACAAGTTAAAAAACATTAGGAAACAAAGCACCATGAGCAAGAGCCAGCAGAAATGACAGCAAAATCAGAACTGCAAAGACATCAGATGTTGGAATTACCAGGCACCAAATAAGGGGAAAAAGTATATTTAATACCATTCCAAAAATGAGAGGGTTGAAAACATGATGAAAAGCTAACATATCTAAAAAGAAACAAAAAAGAACTAAAAAAAGTAATAATTAAAATTTAAAATTTTCTGAATAGGGTTTAATAGCTCTTCAGACATAGCCAAAAATAGTAGACTAGAAGACAGATCTAAAAAAAATTGTACAGAACAAAGGAAAATGATAAATACGAAGAAGATAATGAAGGATGTAGTACAAGGATCTAACAATGACTATTCAAAATTCCTCAAGGAGATTAATAAAATGGGGTGCAGAAAACAACTGAAGAAATAATGGCTAACAATGTTTTTGAACTAAAGAAAAAATTCAATTAACAGATGCAAGAAATCCAATGAATTCCAAGAAGAATAAGTAAAAAGAAAGTTATACCCAGAATTATAACAGGTAAACTACAGAATAAAAGTAAAAAACAAAATCAGATAAACAAAACTATGTTTGAGGCAGCCATTAAAAAAGAGATTAGGGGGGCGCCTGGGTGGCTCAGTTGGTTGGGCGACTGCCTTCGGCTCAGGTCATGGTCCCAGAGACCCGGGATCGAGTCCCACAGCGGGCTTCCTGCTCGGCGGGAAGCCTGCTTCTCCCTCTCTCACTCCCCCTGCTTGTGTTCCCTCTCTGGCTGTGTTTCTGTCTGTCAAATAAATAAATAATTTTTTTTTTTTTTAAGAGAGATTAGCTTCCTGTGTCACAATTAGAATGACAGATGACTTACCAACAATAACAATGGAAGCTAGAAGATAATGAAGTAATATTTCCGAAGTGTTTAATGCACTGAACAAAGCAACAATTACTGAAATTTTATGCCCTGTGGAAATATCTTTAAAAACAAAGGCTAAATAAAGCCATTTTTTCAGACAGAATTTGCTACCACAGTTCTTCATTAAAGGAAATTCTAGAGTGCATCCTTTAGGCAGAAAGTGATCACAGATGGTCTAAGATAAAAGAAAGAAAATAATGGAAGAACGAAACGGCAAATACATAGGTTAATGCAAATAAACAGTGCCACATGAAAATATAACAATACCATAGGAAATTAAGAAAAATGAGATAGGGCCTTTAAGGAGGTAGGGTGGGAGCATAAGGATGAGGATCTAAGCCAATTGAACTAGAATCCTTATGAAAAGAGGATGAGACACCAGACATTTCTCTTTCCTCGCACACAGAAAAGAGAGCATGTGAGGGTATAAGAAGGCAGCCTCCTACAAGTCAGGAAGAGACTAGAACCAGAAATAGAAACTGCTAGCACCTTGATCTGGGATTTCTAGTTTCTGGAACTGTGGGAAAATAAGTTTCTGTTGTTTAACACATCCAGTTGTGGTATTTTGTTATGACAGGCCAGACGAATACCCTTACTTTCTCTCATACATCCTTGTATCTAGGGGTGAACAGGAACACACGGTTATGGTTAACAATATATAAAGAAATCACTTATAAAGGGGACTGTTTTTTTAAAAAGGGCAGACCCTTAGGGGCTGGGTCGTTCAGTCAGTTGAGCACCTGACTCTTGGTTCTTGCTCAGGTCATGATCTCAGGGTTGTGGGATTGAGTCCTCCATCAGGCTCTGCACTCAGTGTGGAATCTGCTTAAGATTCTCTCCCTAAAAAGAATGTGCAGGCCCAGAGAGCATGCTCCTTTAGGCTTCCTCCATTTCCTAGTGTAACAGCATTTCTTTTCTTTTGATCACCAGGGGACAGCCATAAGCATAATGCCCTATGTGACAAAGGAAGCAGCAGGGAAAGATGAAAGTAGCCTGGGTATCTGACAGCATCACTGGATTACCACACAATACGGGCAAGTGTTATATACCAATGGCCAATAACTAGATTGCTTATTTCAGAATTCTTATTGTGAGCTAAATAAATTTATGTTTAAGCTAATGCCACTTGGCTTTTGTGTTACTTGCAAGTTTCCAGATAATAAATACAATTCTCAAATGATAAACCCAGGGAGAAAAGATGGAATAAGTTATAAAGCATGGGAAGTCACAGCAACACTAAAGCTTTGGCTTTATTCTGTTTCTTTCTCCTTCAAAGAGAGGGCACGGAAGGTAGGTAAGTTTTGTTTTGTTTTGTTTTGTTTAAGATTTTATTTATTTATTTGACAGAGAGAGAGATCACAAGTAGGCAGAGAGGCAGGCAGAGAGAGAGGGGGAAGCAGGCTCTCCGCTGAGCAGAGAGCCCGATGTAGGCTCGATCCCAGGACCCTGAGATCATGACCTGAGCTGAAGGCAGAGGCTTTAACCCACTGAGCCACCCAGGCACTTGGTAATTAAGTTTTTAAAAATACTCTTTATATGGTAAATGTTGATGAAAATAAAAGAATAAAATATAAGCAAAATTCACACAAATTCTTAAAATAAAACATTTTAGGGGTGTCTGGTTAGCTCAGTTGATACAGCATATGACTCTTGATCTTGGGGTTGTAAATTCAAGCCCCATTTGGGAACAGAGACTACTTAAAAAAAATTTTTTTTAACACTTAAAAAACCATGAAGATAAAGCTTAAGTTTCAGGTCTTCTCACTTATATAAACCTTTGCAAGGTCCTACATATGACCCTAGCAATATTTACATAATCAAGTATATTTTTAAATTGTAAGATTAAGGCACTTTAACCATAAGAGATGAAGATTATTGTCTCTTTCCACTTAGATTTCTCCTTTACCACGTTTTTCTTGAATTAGGGGATGTTACAGAGGTCACAGATATTTTTCGATTCTGGCTAAGAAACTGAGCTGGAGATACATTTAATTCTAGTTAGGTGGAATATTTTATGCAGTTCAGTTACTTCTGTGCACAGTTAAATTATTACTAGACAACTCCCCCACCCCCTCTCCCCACAATGAGGGAAGGGCATCCAGGAACACGTTTTTGTTTTTGTTTTTTTTTAAGTAGGCTCCAAACCCAGAGTGGACCCAAACACCAGGCTTGAACTCATGACCCCAAGGTCAAGACCTGAGCCAAGATCAAGAGTTGGACACTTAATCAACTGAACCATGGAGGCACCCCAATCCAGGAACACTTCTAACATCTATTAAGCCAATGTACCTGGCATAGGCACAGGAAGGTATAAGTTAAAGTTCATGTAAAATTGTAAATGGAGGATTCCAGTCTCATAAAGGTCTAATTAAAACCAAAGATATTCCTGGGACGCCTGGGTGGCTCAGTTGGTTAAGCGACTGCCTTCGGCTCAGGTCATGATCCCGGAGACCCGGGATCGAGTCCCACATCGGGCTCCCTGCTCGGCGGGAAGCCTGCTTCTCCCTCTCTCACTCCCCCTGCTTGTGTTCCCTCTCTCGCTGTGTTTCTCGCTGTCAAATAAATAAAATCTTAAAAAAAAAAAA
>PITA01014197.1:0-54144 GCA_004023965.1 Spilogale gracilis | reverse complement strand
GAAGAGAGGAAGTAAGAAAAGAAAAGCCTGCCAGAGCGGGACCCGGTGGTAGAATTTATATGGTACAAAACTGTTATAGGGTAAAGAAAAGGGTTATCAAGGGTAAATGAGGAGATCAAATGCGAAGCCCAACCCCTATAGCCCCCAAGACCAGTATTTATACAATATAAAAGCAAAGACAATTACACAAACACACTGACAAACTAGAGTGGGAAGGTGAGGGCAGACACTCCTTGTGGGCAAGGATTGCGTTTCAGATGCTCCCAAGTTTGTCTTGTTATTATTGTTGGAGTAGCCCACTTTCAAAAGATATAGGGAGATTAGAACTGGTTGTATATAGGGGTAGTATTAAATAGGGATGTGAGATTGACTTGAAGCTTATTTCTACCTGTACACATAAAAGAGAGAATAAAGGAAAGAAGAGAGAAGAAAGGGAAAAACAGAGAAAGCGAACAGGGAAACAAGAGGCAACAACAAAAGCAGAAAATACAGGAGTGTGTTTGAAAAAATTTCAGGGTAAAAAAGAAAGAAAAAAAATGTTATGGGGTGTTGTATTGGGTATCACGTTGTGATAAGAAGGGGGTTAAAAATTGAAAGAAGAAAAACCGTGAGAATGTATTATTAAGCTTAAAGTGGAAGCTTTAAAAGTAAAAATAGAAAAAAGTTTAAAAAAGTAAATAAGGTGGAAAACTGTATCAATGAGTTGTAGGGCTTTTGGTACTTGTAGTCAGTACCAGGAATTTAATAAATTGCCTTTCCCCCGATTTGGGGTTTTGCATTGGAATGTTGTCCTCCTGAGCTTCTGGCTTGCTTTCTTGGGGCAGGGCCTGCCGCTCCGTTTCAGTCCTTCTACCTGGGCTGCGTCTCTCCGCCCCCTTGCTAGAGGCTGGTCTCAATGGTAACCAGGTTATCAGGTTACAATTCTCTGGTAGTGGAGCATTGTTCTTTTATGTATTTTTTCAGCTGCTGAGGAAGTCAGGTCGGAGCAAGATGTCTGCGCCCAGACCTCCCTCCCAGAGAGAGCCTCTACACAGAAAGGTGCTCTTTCCAGCCTCCTGATTGGCAGTCTGTCACAGCCGGGCTGGCACAGATGTTGTATTGATTTCTGCCCCTGCCCCCGCTTGTCGCTTCACTCCTGCACCTCAAAGCCACAACTCCTTTTGAATCGCGCGACCTTGTCTGTGTCCCCGGGACCCGCGGCCTCTCAGGTTCTCGCAAGTCTATAAAATCGCCTTCTCTGGGGGGTCCGCGCCTGGCCCACGGTGTGGAGAGAAGCAGGAGAGAAAGGCAGCAGCGGAAAAATAGAATCCACGCTTGCTGCTCTCCCGGCAGCTGCGGCGGTGGCGGCAGCGCCAGCGCCAGCGGCGGAAAAAAAAATTTAAAAAGTCTCCTTGCCTTGCCACAGGCTCCGCTGTGTTCCCGTTTCTGTCTCGCCCCGATTCAGACTGTAATCTGCTGTTATTCCTCACTCACAGAGCACTTTCGTTTTGGGGTATTTGCTTTCAATGGTTCAGCTCTGCGGGCTTCCTCCCCCACACCCCTGTCTCTGGGGGCAAGCCTCCGGTCCTTCTTACTTGTTTCTACCTTTTGCCAATGGTCCTTGTCTCCCGTGGTGATCCAGAAGTGCGAAATATCACATTTCAGGCTGATTTCATGGGTGTTCACAGTGGTCCTGTAGTGTTTTCTTTTTGCTGAAATTCAGCTCTCTTCAGGGAACTCCCCAAAATGTGGTCACCTGGCCTTCCGCCATCTTGACTCTCAGTGGTGTTCTCTCTTGTAGAGAGACAGAGGGCCTGAAAAAACAAAAAACAAAAATAAAACAAAACAAAAACACAGCAATGGAAGATACTGGCTGAGTCAGAAGGACATCTAAAAATCTCATTTTTTTAAAGCTTTTATTTAGTTATTTGACAGAGAGAAACACAGCGAGAGAGAAAACACAAGCAAGGGGAGTGAGAGAGTGTGAAGCAGGCTTCCCGCTGAGCAGGGAGCCTGATGCAGGGCTCCATCCCAGGACTCCGGAATCATGGCCTGAGCCCAAGGTAGACACTTAATGACTGAGCCACCCAAGTGCCCCAATATAAAACCTAATTTCTTACCAGAAATTTACTTTCAAGTCGTGCTGTACATTTTCAAAGGGTTTTTCTCCTGACACTCTGAATCTCTTAACAAATAATTTCCTGATTTACCTAGGAAATCACCCAGGGCTGGCCCAAATGAAAGATTTGGACCTTTAACTTGTATGTCCAACCCTCAAGCTGAACTAGCCAATGTTTTCAGGCCAGTAAATACACAGTGATAGTAGTCGCTAAAGATCAGGATGCTTTAGAGTGGGGTTGATAGCCTTGACTTCCTCAGTTCAGGAAGAAGATTAAAAATGACTTTTTGCTTACTTATAATTTATAAGGATAGACTTCCCCAAAGATCTCTCTCAGCACAGGTAACAGACCTTGATTTATTCATGTTTGAATCTGTCAAGTGAGCTATCATATAAACAGAACAAAGAAAATGAGATCACTTTGAGAGTATACATGCCAGGGTAATAAGGCAAAACACTCTCAGGAAGCTAGATATTGCAAAGTATTTCATAATGACTCTTCCTACTGTGAACATTTACAGGCAAAGTTTCTATCCTGAGCTTAATGGTGGAATTGAAGTGAAGTGGAAAATAATCTTATTAAATTATAAAGCCTTATTAAAATTATTGTGTTCTGGACTGAGATACATAAATGTCCACCTTTGTATCAGGATTCATTGCATAAACAAAATTCACTTAAGCCAGTAGAAAGGGATTAAATAGCAAGAGATTCAGACCTGAGCAATAAACAGCTTATATATCTCTGGGAAAGCTGAAGAACAGACTTTAGATTGACTATTCATCTCTCAGAGCCACACCATAGAACAGATCCACCAAAGAGCTGTTCTCTCTTGTAGAGTCAGGAAGCCTCTGGCTACAAACTATATCCTGGTTGCCATGATCACAAAATCATGTCATCAAAAGATTTAGTGCAGCTGCTGCCAGTTCCTGAACTAACTGTGCTAACTGTGATCCACAGATGCACCAAGGATGCCATGTCCTGTGTTGTGACACCTACATAGCTGGTGGCCAGCCACTGAAATCTCTGCTAAAGTGTTAGAAAAACAAAAAACCTTCACAGTTGGTGATGGTAGAAAACCTAAAAGTCTAAATACTAAATACTAACTACCCAAAGAAGGGGGGCTTCCACCTCACTTCCACCTTCCAAATCCCATCTAACCAGCCAAACCCAAATCACACTCCTTAAGTGCAAGAGAATCTCTGTAACATAGCTTCTAGCTTTCTAGTCTCTGCAGGCCAGGAGACACATCAGAAGGAGGGTGGGATGGCTACTAAGTATCAATTTTCCATATTCACAATGATGCTATTCTGGATAAAACAGTTGCTAGAATTCTAAGCAGATGGTATAAGCCCCCATCTTGAAACATGGTCTCAGGTCTGGAAGGGATTTTTAATGACTACCAATCCATCCCCTTCAGTTAACAAACTGAGAACCAGAGATCATGATAACTTTCTTAATTTCGCACAGCTAATCAATGGCAGAAGAGAAGAGACATCACATTGTCTAACTCAGTCTAGTCCTCTTTTCATCTCCCTGGATCTAGCTCAAGAGATAACAAATAGTAAAGAGTATGGCAATAACACTTCGATATCAGATTTGACCACATATAAAATACATATAGATAAATAATACACTGTGAAGGCAATTGGAAATACACTTTTTCCAGAATTTACGTAGGATATTAAGTATTTATTGAGTGTCTCTTATATATCAGCCATTGTAGTAGGTATTGGAGAAATGATAGTGACCAAAACAAATATGAAATGTGTCTAGCAAAGGAAATAGGCAATTCAATAATTATCAACAACAAAGAGCAATGGATATAATGAAAGGAGAACTAGAGAGAGCTATAGGCAAAACAGAAGAATTCACTTAGTCTAGGTCTCAGGGAAGACTTTCTGGGGTAGAAAATTATATATAGTTGAGATTTTCAGGGTAAGGAGGAGTTACACAGGTGACAAGAGCTGGTCAGTAATAAAGAAAGAAAGAATGTCACCTAAAATCTCCTTGAAGCAAAAGCAAACTCAGAAACTGAGAGCAGCAGCTGGGGCTCCTGGGTGGCTCGGTCAGTTAAGCATCTGCCTTCAGCTCAGGTCATGATCTCAGGATCCTGGGACTCTGCTCACCCAGGAGCTGCTTTTCCCTCTCCTCACCACTCATGATCTCTGTCATTATCTCTGTCTCTCTCTCAAATAAATAAAAGAGAGGAAGGAAAGAAAGAGAAAGAAAGAAAGAAAGAAAGAGAGAGAGAGGGAGGGAGAGAGAAGAAAGAAAGAAAGAAAGAAAGAAAGAAAGAAAGAAAGAAAGAAAGAAAGGAAGGAAGGAAGGAAGGAAGGAAGGAAGGAAGGAAGGAAGAAAGAAAGAAAGAAAGAAAGAAAGAAAGAAAGAAAGAAAGAAAGAAAGAAAGAAAGAAAGAGGGAGGGAGGAAGGCAATCCCTGACATTCCTTCATTTGTAGATGCATCATTCCAATCCTGGCCTCCATTATCAGGTAGCATCCCTCTCGTGTATCATCAGTCTCTTCTTCCTCTTCTTCTCTACTTATAAGGACATATTGGATTAAGCCCATATTGGATTAAATGTTCACCCCACTCCAGTAAGACCTCATCTTAATGTAACTAATCACATATGCAACAACCCTATTACCAAATATTCTGAAATTCTGAGAAGGACATGAATTTGGGGGGACACTACCTAGCACTGTACAACCATCTATGTCATTAGTCACTTAATACTTTTTTTTTAAAATCACCTCACTTTAAGTCAATTCCTAAGCAATAACATCCATTAAATCATATATCTGAAAAGCTGCTGGTATTTATTTCATACACAACAAAATAAAATTATGAAAACTAAAAAAATCTTTTCTGTGTACTAATATGATCCCTGTAAATTCAGGAAAAAACTGCCCAAAAGTTAGCTTAAGATAAGTCCTTAAGATGAAGTCCTCAGCTGTTTTTACCTATGAACAGATACTGGAGAATCAACATTGCTTTGTCTTTGTGATGCATCCTATCACAGATTCCCAACCCTGAACAAAACTAAAACTCATTCCCAGGTCAATTACATCAGATCCTCTGAGACCAAATTTAAAAGCCACCCAGGTATGTCAAATCTGTTTAGCCAGGCTTAAGAATGAAGAAAATTATGATTTCTTTTAGGAGATTTTTTACTGACTTTATGTGATTGGCTTTAGCAGTGGCCAAAAGAAGAAATTAACAGGAATTAAAAGTTACTTGCTAATTGATTATTTGCTGAGGATAACCCAAATAGCTGAACTTTCTGCAGATAACAAAAAGTTAGCTAGACATTTATCACAAGGAAGCATATTGAATTTATCATCTCTATTTTTTTAATGTACCCATCTATCTAGAGTTACACTGGTTTGGTAACACAAGAATCCAGTTCTTCTTCTCAGCTTCTATATTACTACTATCTGCCTAAAAGCTATTGTGTGCATTCAATGCTGAGCACTCTTTTAAGAGAAATGCTAAAAATTTTTCTAAGTATTAAGTATTACAACAACCCTATGAGGCATTACTTTTATTATCCTCATCTGACAAAGAAAGAAACTGAAGGCATCAAGGTTCAATGACTTGCTCGGGATTGCACAGTTAATGCATACCAGAGCTGGATTTCAAGCCAAGGCAGTCTGGCTGGGATTGTGTCTACCTAACCTCTCTGCCTACTCTGCTTGATCTGCATAGCCACCGCTGCTCCTTCTGCTCCCATTTGAGAGAAACCACAAACTAGATAGAATCAAAATAGTCATTTGCTTTTAGAAACACCTGTATTCCTAATGGAATTATAATTAATACTGCATTAACCTCATGGTAAAAGCATTAATTACTGTTGATTTCTATTCTGACAATAAAGATGGACATTTCCAATTATTTCCTGTATTCATTAGCATGTTTCCTAGATGAAAAATGTTTCATCATCTAAGAAGACTAACTTAGAGTCTACAAAGACATAATAGGCCAAATAATACAGACATATTAAATCTGAATTTAAAAACTGCATAATAGCACATTTCTTTTTTTGTTTGTTTTTGTTTTTTAAGATTTTATTTATTTGACAGACATGAACACAGCTAGAGAGGGAACACAAGCAAGGGGAGTGACAGAGGGAGAAGCAGGCTTCCTGCAGAGCAGAGAGCCAGATGTGGGACTCAATCCAGGGACTCCAGGATCATGACCTGAGCTGAAGGCAGACGCTTAACGACTGAGCCACCCAGGCACCCTAATAGCACATTTCTTTGGCTTTTATAACCAAGCTGAACCAAAATCTGGTTAAAAACAAAAGAAGACAATAGAAAACAATAATTTCTAGCAATCTAAGCCATTAAAAGGAATAATGAATAAAGCTAATTCTTTGCACATACAGCAAAGCATTAACTGATAACCCCAGGTTCTATCAAGACTGTGCAGGCACAGCTAAGTGTCACAGGCCATTCACATTAAATCAGCTACCCAATTAAAATATTTCCAGTCCCCGGGAAATCACAGATCATTCTAAGTATTGGGTTGTGATTGCAGTGGCTCTCTGCCTATCCTACATTTTTCTCCAGGATTCTTCCTGGGATTAAAAAAAAAAAGAAATGCAACCCCTTCTGCATTAAAACTTCCTTCTACTGCCTAATTCCGTCTTCCTTTCTCTTCTAATTTCTTAAATGCTTTATATAGAGGAGATAAAAGAACATGACAGTTAATAAAATGGTCCTGAATAAGAGATCATCACTCCAAAATGCAAGGAAGTAGAGACCAGTCTGGTTAAACTTTGTGAGCAGTGAAAACTTTTGGACTTGGGAAAAGCAGCCCAGAGAAACAGGCCCACAAGATCTTACATGATACTACCTTTGATTAGAAGCAGGCATCTAGAAATCAACTGACCATATCCATTTTTTAATATGTGACTAACTAAACTTGTGTATCCATTCTACTCTACTATGTAGGTCCTACAATACAGCCGCTTGCACTTGAATGCCAGTGCCACCACTTATGAAACATGTGACTGAACAATTCCTCAGCCTACCTTTATGTAATTCCTCAGCCTATCTCTCATCTGTAAATTAAGGATAATAAAGCTACTTAGTTCATTGGTTATTGTGAGAATAAACTGAGAACTAAAACACATTATGCACTGGCACATGGTAAGTACACAACAGTTGTTAGCTTAGTCCTTGGATGACCAACAAACCAAAAATCTTATCACTTAGATGACTGATGTCTAAGTGCCCTTATCTTCATTATTTACCATAATTTAAAGAGATTCTTTCATGGTACCTGATGACCAACCAGATTTAGAAATAATAAAATTGGTTCTGCATCCTTACACTGCTCTTAATTGCATCTACTTGCTATATGGACATTTTAGCCCCCTGAATGAGCCGCTTTTTTCCTAAAACAAAAGAAGAAAACTAAGCAACATTGTGTGTTTGTTTTCTACCAAAGCAGACAAAACATTCTCAGTTTATGGCATTTGAGAAATGCCTTAATCAACTCTAAGAAAACCACAGTGACAATTAACCTAAATCTCAGGATGAGCAATCCTTGGTCTCACAGCAACCTGACTGTTGACCATCCCTCCACAAACACACTCGGCTTCACTGATTCCTAGTCTTTGGTAGCCAAGGCAAAGATTCCCCAACAATGCATGAGCTCTGTGCTCCCATTCTGCATGTAGTCTGCCTTATTGTTACAAATAAAGATGGAACAATCACCAACAACTGAGGTAACAAGAGACTGAAATGACCCCCCAAAAAAAGAAAAAAGAACAAAGACAGTGTAATTATTCCCTGGTATGAACAATAAGTCATTAGAAAGCACATGATTTTGTGACCTAGAATTTAACAGCTACATAGCCAAGAATAGAAATAGGGCCTACTTACTTTGATTTCACATTAGTGAGTCACAGAATAATATGATCCAGAGCTAAAAGAGGCCTTAGAGTTATCAATGGTTCTGTAATAATTTGCCAAAATCAACTCACTGATTCACAACTACCAAAGCACCAAAAATATATTTGAGAATCTCTTGTAAACAGAGGAAATGGTCTTTTTGTTTAGAAAAAGGTATGGGCCACTTTTACATACAAAAATAATTATTATACACTACACTTCACCACAGTACTATACAAACAAGGCCCAGGATAATCTGGAAAAGCAAAGATTGAAAGAAAGAGAACAAAATGCTACTGTGTGACAAGACAGAGAATTATGAGGTCACTGTATCTCTTAGGATATGCACCTATGTGTTCAGAAGAAATATTTTGGTGAGTCACTGAGAACTTAGGGTAGGATGCCAGAGCAATACTCAGCCATTCAAAGAAAACTTACTGAGCTGCTAAAAAAAAAAAAAAAAAAAAAAAAAAAAAAAAAAAAAAAAAAAAGGTAGAAGAGAAAAGGAAAAAATGTGAGAGAGAGAGGGGCAGGTACCCAAAAACGGGAAGTACTCAGAGGAAGAGAGAATGCCTGTTGACAACAGGGAGGAGGCATTTTGGAAGGTGAAAACTTTACATGAGGATATTTAAATGGAAATCCTGTGCATAGAAAACATCACAGCTCTCCATAACCTCAAAGATTTCCAAGAGTATTCACCAAAAAATCACAAAAGCTTTTCATAGTTGGAGTTCTTCTGGAAATAAGTGAAGGGTCCAAGTTCTGTGTCCTGGCTTATAGAGTCAATAGCTAAGTGTAAAGTAGGGAGGATTTTTTAAAATACACTAGAAGACTGGGAGACAGAGGTTAAGGTGCCTGGGAACAGAAGAAGAAGAAGATTTGCAGAAAAGAAATGAGAGAGACCCAATAAAAGTGAAAAATATCCATCATAGATGACCAAGGATTGTTAACAGTAATATTTAAAATCCAATGTTAGTGTTGTTCCTGTTCTATGAATCTATATCATTTAATTACTCCAAAACCTGCATTAACTTTAGGTTATGATAATGTAGCTTATGTGTGATGTACATTTCTGCTAATAAGAATGATTAAGACATAATTGTTTTGACAAAATGTGAAACAACTTTCTAGCCACTAGATAGCAATGAAAAGCAGAAAGGAAGCATATTAATTATACCTATATTTAGCAAATTTTTCCATTTACAGTGCTAATTGCCACTAACAGTACTCCCCAGGTGCACAGGAATGGCGCCCAAACAGAAAGGAAAAGTCCTCAAACAGTCAGGAGTCAATGTTTGGGGCTAGCAGAGTGGTGCAAAATTGGAAGGCATATCCCAGAAAGGAGCATTACAGAGGGAAGAGTCACAAAAACCTACAGAAAGGAAAATTCCAATGCCCTCAAGTTGTTACTGACTCCTGAAATAACATGCAAAGAGCAGGGCCCTTAGGAATCCAGCAGATTCCTAAGCACCAGCTGTGCAAGGATAAGAAATGAGTAGAGATTTCAGTAGCTGCCCAGTACCATGAATACAGCAAACAAGATCAGGTCCTAGACTCCTACTAAAAAGCAAATAATATACACTTTAGAATTAAAGACCATATCTCAGAACAAAGGATTGAACCTTTAGACAAAGGACAAAACCAAAATAAATCCACCCCAACAAAGTTTAGAACCAAGCCTCCATAGATCAGGGTAATCAGCCAACATCCTTCAGAAGGAGATAATCAAGTTTCTACACTATCATCCATAATATTCAATATACAAAATAAGTTAATAGACATTCCAAGAAGAATAATGCAACATAGCAAATAGAATGAGATGATTAGCTGAACCAGAGGGTGGAATTTTCAGTCAAAGATTTTTAAATAACTTTATAAATATTTTTAATTGACAGAAAAGAATCATATAAGTGAATAATTTCAAAATAAATGTGGAGATTTTTTTAAGAGAATTGAATGAAATTTCTGCAACTAAAAAAATATCTAAAATGTTTTAAGTTATATGATAACAAGGTGAATACTGCAAAAGAAAGAACCAAGTGAACTTGAAGACAAGTCAACAGAGTAAGAAAAAAAAAAGGCTGAAGAAAATTTTGAGGAATGAGTATTTTTAGCATGAAAATATATACCCAAACATACTGCAAAATAAGTGTGGGAATAGAATAGAACATTTTTAGACCTACCAGATCCCCAAAAACTAAACATCTACACACTTCAAAGCTACAGAAGAAGCCATCAAAAGAAAAGTTTAAAACCTAATAATACAAGAAGACAAGTGACAGACCTCTCTTGAGTGTTTGAAAGATCACGAAGGGAAAAGAACTAAATTTTCATCTTCCATAGAGGGTAGTCAATGAATAATGCCTAAAATGGAAAACTAAAGAAGTAATAGCATAATTATGTGTTTTTGAGCTATGGATGGTACCAAAATAATGAGCCAAGAATTCAAAGTAGTTGCTTCTGGAAGAAGAACTTTGGGTCAGGAAGGTGAAGCATTCGGAGGGCTGCTCTTTTTCATTAGCACTGTTAAATACTTGACTCTTTTAATAATAAGACTGTTTAACCTTGATTAAAATAAAAACTGATTTTAAAGAAAATATTAAGAGATTATAATATCTGAATAAGCAAAGAAGAGCAAAATTGGAACGTAGCCATAAAACAAAAAGTGATTCTTCCATTAAAAAAAAAATGGGGGGAAAGGGATTTTTTTAAATCTAGAGATTAAGTTAACTATTAAGGATATGGTTTCTAATTTTCACATGAAAACTTCTCATAACAAGATTGACTTTTTCAAGGGAGCTTATAAGAATCATTTTTAAGAAGTAATTTAATTCATAGGAATTTAGGAAAGAGAAAATTATTATAAATCAAAGATCAAGAAGATGTAATAATCCCAAATAGCTAAGAATCTTATTGTATTTTAGGGGAGGAAAAATGTAAAAGTATTTTCCTTTAGAGTGTAATTATAAAACTATTTTTTAAAAAGAGCAAAAACAAATTCTGTCCTGAAAAGGACATAAAATACTCATGGTAATGAGTGTCATGGTCTATTGTGAAGGGAACTGTTTTCAGACAACATCTCAGACAGATGTATTACCAAACTCAATGCTTTTATACAGAGTAGTTGAATGAAATAGAATGTATTATCTTACCTTCACTGCAAGCATTTACTATCCAAATCAACTTTTGATCTATTTCAGAAATTTAAGTGTGGTCATATAATTATCCCAAGAGAAGTAAAGAACTCTCTGTGCATTATCTTTTTGTAAAGATGTTTACTCTTATTCTCTTATGTTAAAAAAAGTTTAGGGGTGCTTGGATGGCTCAATCATTAAGCGTCTGCCTTTAGCTCAGGTAGTGATCCCGGAGTCCCAGCCTTGCATACTGACTTTAGAACTGAACCTCATGCAAGTGACTAGTGCTATGATGCTGGCTTCCATGCTATCTGTACCTTGAAGGTATATAAAGATGACTCTTTTTCCTGTGGGTTCTTCATGAACTCTGTGGAAGCCCCTAGACATCCCTCCTAACATTGTTCCTAGTATGTAGCAAATGCCTTCTCAGGCCAACCACAACCCACCTACCTCACCCCCTGTTTTCTATCAGTCCACTGTGTTGACCTGTTCTCACTGGTGAATTCCCTTTCCAGTGTAGGTGGTTCTCTTAGGTGCCAGAATGTCTTGAAGCCAGCAGCTCTCTCACTGACTATGGTTCACATCTGGGTCTTTGGAAGCACTCACAAATCCTGTAAGTGCTGACCCATCCCAGTGTAATAACAACTCTCCTGGACTTGCCATCAGTGTAAGTAGTAGGACTGTCTCTCCCCTCCACATGTTCTAGATGGGGTCAACTATGGCACAACTATTCCCCAAATAGCAAAGACCACACACAAAGTTCTCTGAGTAATCCTCATGGAGACCCAATTCATTAAGCTTGACATGAGGCCACCCATGCACCACACTCATGGGAGAGAGGGAGACCTACAGCCTAACTTTATCTAAGTAAAAGCTATCCATGAATATTCTATCCTCTCTATACTCTTGATCCCTTTTCATATATGGTTGGGGGGTGCAATAGTCTAAGAATTGGTTTTCACCCAATTTCTTTGAAAATTCTCCCTTTTTGTCTATTACCATAAGTTGGTATGCAGCATTTATTATGTTTTAGTGCCTGGGTTAAAACTTCAATTGTAATATCCTAACATAGTTTTAATGTTGAAATGTTGAGTGTGATGTTTGATATACATCTTTACAGATATCTTTTATCAGATTAAGAAATTATCCCTCCTTTTCTTGTTTACTAAAAAAAATCATGAATTTGATGGACTTCATCAAATTGTTTTACATCATCTGAGATAATCAAATAATTTTCTTCTTTAGTTGGCTTAGGTGATGAATTATATCAATAGATTTACTCATATTGAGCCAACCTGCATTCCTGCAATAAATAGTTGGACAAAATATATAATACATATTTATTCATTACTTGATTCAAGTTGGTATATTTTAAAGGATTTTGGTATATATTTACTCCCAGTGTCCTTGTAGATTCTGGTATCAAGGTAATATTTGTCATATAAGACGAGTTGGAGCATATGGCAGAGAGAATCAGTTTGTGTTCTCCTGTTCTTCTATAGTAATAGAGGCTTCTACTCTTAAATGGTCTCCCAGATGCCCAAAAAAAAGGTTATATTTTGTAGCCTCCCTTGCAATTTCGTATACTATGTGACTAAGCTCTCATTGATAGGATGTAAGAATGGGATATGGCTTTTTAGGAAGAGCTCTCCCTTCTTGAATCCATATTCTCTCTCGCTTGCTGGAATAAGAATGTGATTGTATATATTCTTGGACAATGTATTCAATGGTATTGTCCTAAGGATGATCAAGCAACAAGGTAAAAGAAGACTAGAAGCACTCTATTAGACATGTATGACATTAAAGATTAGATCTGTCAGACCCATCCTGAGTGGTGGGAGAGAGAAATGCCACTCTATACTTTTTTAAGCCACTATTATTTTGGTTCCCATGACACACAGATAAACATATACTATCTAATATAAGAAGTACTCCTCTTTTTCAGTATTTTCTGAAAGAGACTATGTAAGGTTAGAAATACCTATTCTTCAGTTTTGATAGTTTTACCCATAAGATAATCCAGGCCTAATGCTTTCTTTTTAGGAGGATTTTCAGCTACTGATTATAGTCATAGGTCCATTCAAATGTTCTATTTCTTCTTCAGTCACTTAAAGAAGTTTATACTCTTTTTAAGAGTTTGTCTTTTTTTTATTATGTTCAGTTAGTCACTGTATAGTATGTAATTATATTTGGATGTAGTGTTCAATGATTTATTAGTTGTTTGTCCTTTTTATCTTAAGTTTTCAAATGTATTGTCTGAGACTCTTATTATGGTAAGAAATAGTAAATTTCAAAGGTCTTGTGGAAGGATTTCTGAATAAAAGAAGTATTTTTTTCCCATGGCACAGAACAAACTGCTATTCTTGGCCTTGTTAATATTGAGTTTATAAAGTAACAAATAATAGAACTATCTTTAGTTCAATGCTCCTATGGCCACTTGTATTTGAAGTGGAACACCTGAGCGCTAAGAAGGGGCAGTAGTGGGATCCTGTATGTGTTGCTCCCTTAACTGAGTCAGTATTTAGGGGTAATATCACTCCCTCACAAAGATCACTGCTGCCTGGGCAGGAATTCGATGAGCCAGCCTCATGATAGCAGTGTAAGCTTATGTGCCGGATAGCACAGGGCCCCTTCTAGAGGAGCAAGGGCAGTAGGGAACTGCTCAGATCTCTGTTTTGTCTGTGAAAGTTATATTAACCCTAGAGACTGAAACGTGCTTGACCCTAAATTTGTAGTTCATCAAGATTACATATGGAGTAGGAGGCATATCTGAAATTATTTTCTATATCTACCAAAAGAAATTTAGAAACTTAACAATATAGGCCCCTGATCATTTTTGACTGCCACACTGTTGGTCACATCATGAAAGAGCCTAGGTGAACACTATCACAGAGCTAATCCATGATAACCAACCAGAACTCTGTCTTTCATGATCCTAAGTCTGGTCAATTTTCTACTTTACTCCTTGATCTCCCTGCAAAAAGTATATATTGGTAATATACTTACATTGACTCTTATAAAATGATTTCTGTAGATTAATGCCAATAATTGATAGCCTTATTCCAACTGATTCAACTGACCCTAAAAATTTTTAAGGTCATGCATTTGAAAAATAAAAAAGACATTCATTGGGTGCCAAGCGAAAAGAAAAAAAAAAGACAGCAGCCCAATATCCATCCCACTCCTCTCACCTTCATGGAAGATTGTCACAGGTCTGTGTATATCTCTTCTTGGAGCATGATATTAATGTTTCCTCCTGAACCATGGTTAAACTGAGAAATTCCCCCATTTTACTCATCCTGGAGATAATTAAAATAGTAGGGCTAAGTCTCAGCATATAGTTACATCAGGATGGATACAATGGCCACAGCAGCCTTAGTCTGTATCAAGATTTCCAACTTGTACAGTAAAACTCTTAACTTTTGTTCATCAAAACTGTAGATGGTTTTCACATGCCCTCAAACTTAAAAGCACCTAAATAAAATGATGCAGGGAGGGGTGATAATAAAAAAGAGTCATTCTCACTGATTTGCATCTTTTTAAAATTAATTCAGAGAAAAGGGTGTTCTAAGTAGGGTTGACCAACTAACAAGGCAACAGCTTTTTATTTAAAAGATTTTATTCATTTATTTGACAGAGAGAAACACAGGCAGAGAGAGAACACAAGCAGAGGGAATGAGAGAGGGAGAAGCATGCTTCCCGCCGAGCAGGGAGCCTGATGCGGAGCTGGATCCCAGAACTCCGGGATCATGACCTGAGCCGAGGGCAGATGCTTAACGACTGAGCCACCCAGGCTCCCCAAAGCAACATCTTTAAGATCACTTTTTCTCTTGGGTCTTATTGAACAATACAAACTTTTATATTTGAGCATACTTACACTCTAAACTCCTAACATTACTATGGCCTGGTTTTTTGCTTTTGAACTGTTACCAAATCCTTTGCAGAGGAAAGTTCCCAAACATTACCTGAATCTTATCTTAACTTTTTCATTCCAACTCTAAAGAAAGACTATCACAAACAGAACTTTAAGAACTATCTACGACTATCACTGTGCTAAGGGAGAGAAAAATCAATAGTAACCTCAAAACTATCTTATATCTATTTGTTTAGTGGATGTTTGTGACCTGTTGGTTTGTTGTTGTTATTATTGTTTGCTTTGGTATTTTTGTTTGTTTTGCTTTTGTACTTCCTTTACCTTACATCTCCATCCTGTTAAGTGGCAATAACTACTTACTAATTTACGTGCTCTAGATCTCCAAATGAAATCTTCTCAGTATAGCTTTCTTTTGTGTTTATTTTGTTTATTTGATTATTTCCACAAACTTGAACTTTCTTACAAACCTGGATTTCACCTGACTTAAAAATAAGACCATGGAAATTTGATTATCCTTTTACTGGGTTTATACAGCAGATACATCATATGAAGACGGAGACGTTTAACGAGACTGGGCTGTCGTTAGTGGTTCTACAGTCTTACAGGAGGGCTGGACATAAAAGCCCAGGGAAACAACAGCTTGCAGAACGGCTCTTGGACAAGCTTGAGGAATCAGGAAATATTTTATGTAAATCTTTCCTACACCATCAATTTAGTTCAACTAGGAACCGCATGTCATGGATTATAAAAGAAAATAAGTGGCAATGGTCTTCCACCTCCTTTTTTTCCTTCCTCTTGCTCCATGACAGGCAGGATGCTTTTGTTTTCTAGGCATGCTCTGCCAGGATAATTGGAGCAGATGACAAATGTAGTATTAATGACCCAACTTCTTTGGACCATGAAGAGGCTGCCCTGGAGCTGATCGGCAATCTTGTTTTTTCCATTTGGTTTTCTATGAGAATTCAGTCTTAAGGAATAAGACAATCAAGCAAAACATGCCTAACAAAAGTCTATCCTACAACTAGCACTCTGCCCTTCTGTAATGCCACTTCCTTTCCTCTCCTATACTTTGAGGGTAGACCTGCTCCCCAAATTCAAACAGTTTCAGCAGAAACAAAGCTTTAATCTTTCCTGGTTTCTTTCTGCCTAAGGCCTAGTCTGAGAAGTGAGGGTTATAACTGACTCCATATCTTTATCTTATGTAGGGATTCAATATAGAACACTTAAGAATCTATTCTTATAGACAGGTTTCCGTGACCATACTATGCTTGATATTTAATCCTAAACACTAACTTTACTTCTCTCCTTAGGGTACATGATCATATCAACATTCTGTGAATTATTCCTATACAAATTGTTTTAGGCTTTCCTTTTTGTCATCCTCCAAAATGATTCTTGCAAAGAGAATTTTAAGAAATCTGCTCATTACTAGGGCACCTGGGTGGCTCAATCAGTTAAGCATCTGTTCGGCTCAGGTAATGATCTCAGGGGTCCTGGGATTAAGCCCAGGATCGAGCTCCCTGCTCAGCAGAAAGCTGCTTCTACCTCTTCCTCTGCTGTTCCCCCTACTTGTGCTCTCTCTCTCTCTCTCTGTGTCAAATAGGTGAATAAAAATCTCCAAAAAAAAGAAAAAAATTTTTGCTCTTTATGATATCCACTATTGACTAAGCTGAATAATGAATGGGTACCTGAGATAAAATAAAAATAAGTTCTATTTGAATATAGAACACATAATTTTCAGTAGAATAATAAGTTTCTATCACTACTTATTTAGTTATTATTTTTAGTTTGGATTGCTTAGACACATATCAACTAATAGAAATGATGTGGTGGGGTTTTTTTTTATGTATCCCCTGGATAAATAATTAATTCTTCAGTAATCAGAAAATTCTAATGTATGTTATTTGAAAAGTTACCAAAGTGAATCTCCTATCCTAATAGAAAGTTTGAGATAAATATGCAGAGGCTTTTTTTTTGTAAAATTGTGGTCTGTCTTCTTACCCTGTAGTGATGTCATCCACACGAACTAAGAGATCATGTGGTAGGTGAAAGAGAGAGTAAGGTTCACAGTGAACCAACCTAATTCAATCTGACTGAGGGTAATCTAACCTGAGTGATGATTTGGAAGTGCTAAAAAGTCATGACAAGCATCTAGGCCAACTATTTACACTAGAACACATCAGATATCATGAGAGAATGAGTAAATCAGTCTGGGGGAGGGTGCCTAGGGGATTCACTCAGTTAAGCATCCAGCTCTTGCTTTTGGCTCAGGCCATGGTCTCGGGGTTATAAGATCAAGTCCTGCATCAGGCTATGCACTGTTTGTGGAGCCTGCTTAAGATTCTCTCTCTCCCTCTTCCTCTGCCCCTCCTCCCTCCCTCCTTCTCTCTCCCTCTCCCCCCAAAAATAGAAAGAAAGCAAGCTTTGGTATGGGGAGTCAAACCTAGGTAACTAAAGTTAAAACACACAAAAAAGAGAGGCACCTGGGTGGCTCAGTGGTTAAGCATTTGCCTTCAGCTCAGGTCATGATTTCAGTGTCCTGGGATCGAGCCTTGCATCAGACTCACTGCTCAGCTGGGAGCCAGGAGCCTGATTACCCCTCTCTAATTCCCCCTGCTTGTGTTCCCTCTCTCACTGTCTCTCTCTGTCAAATAAATAAAGTCTTAAACACACACACATGCGCGCGCACGCACACACACACACACACACACACACACACACGAGACAGGATATGGTATTTCCCAACTCTTGAGGAGGAGAGTAATTGATAACTGTCTGCAGGCCAGGAGAAAGTCTATGTCCCTGGGCCTTTTCTGGGGTCACTGGTTCAGAGTTGGTTAGGATAAGTATTATGAGTTCTCTATTAGAGTATTTTATATGTCTACAAATTGAGAATTTGTCTCAATTTCTTCAAGAAAAAGGAATATAAAAACTGAAATACACAAATACATTGGAGAAGTTTAATAAATAACACTGGTTGGAAATAAATACTTCCTCATCTTTAAGAACACCTCAAAATTGGTAAATGTGATATAGGTTAATATTTTCACAAACTGGGAGTAGTAATATTGGCCATTACTAAAGGAAAACTACAATAGACTTTAATACTAGTTGTGAAATATTCAGGGAGCCTCAAGAAGAAAGTGGACTTAGGGTTAGGAGGATGACATGAATTCTATAAAGGGAATAAGTGGGGTCTTATTTTAATTGTTATTTCTAAGCAGTGGTAAACGTACTAATATATATTTAAGTGCAGTGAACATGCAATGAAAGAAGAGGAATGTAGGAACTTCCATACTTAGAGAAGTCAGGTTCTTACCCTCATCTCCACTCCTCCTGGCACAGCCCAGCCATATGTCTATTCTATGCAGTGGTTCAGCTAAGTGGCACCTCTACATTCTTGACTTTGTCAATTGATGATTTTATACTAAATAAAGTATTTTAAAATACTAAAAAGATGACAGTGGATGTAAATTTCATGAGGTACCAGATAAGACTTAAGATAAAACATATTAAATAATGCGAAGAGAGCATATAAAGGAAACCAAAAAAAAAAAAAAAAAAAACTTGAAAAACAGAAAGCATGCATCAAGATATTAGAAAAAAGGCAAAATATATCAATGAATAAGAACAACTTAAGGCATCTGGGTGGCTCAGTCATTTAAGCATCTGACTCACCCCTCCTTGGTGTCAGCTCAGATCATGATCTCAGGTTCATGAGATTGAACCCTGCACTGAGCTCCACACTAGCATGGAGCCTGATTGGGATTCTCTCTCTCTCTTTCTCTCTCTGCCCCTACCACCCCTAACCCCTACATTCATGCTCTTTATCTAAAAAATAATAACAATTAATTTTTGCTACAAACACAAATTTTAAAGTCTGTGATGAAAGTCTTAAAAAAGAAAACAGAGAAATATAAATCAAATTCATAAAAACAGAGAAATATAAATTAAAACTCATATAGTTTTATATATATTATCAATATTTTCCCAATTTGCTTAATCTATGTATTTATACCTGAATCATTTAAAGAATAGTCACAAATATCAATTTATTTCACTCCTAAATACTTCAACATATACAATATTTTGCATATTTTCTCTTTTTGTTATACATTTATAGTAATTTATATGTAATTACTTTCTTCTATCTTATTATTATTTAAAGTTTAATGGGAAAAAATTTTATAATTTAGTCTTTAGGTAGCAAAATACTTGGTGAGACTGGGACTGAAGTTATAGAGTAATTGATACAGCCACTGATTAGCACAGTACCTGTTGGGATGGTATGACTCCTCATTCTGAGAAGGAGGAAAAACATCTTCTCTTACATGATGGAAGCCTGCATCTTGTAAGGTGGAAATGTAGAGTGGGTTTTGTAGAAGTTCAAAGAAGTGTAGAGATATATGCACATGATGCTAAGGAGTGAAGTGGATGGACTGGAAGAGCTACAACTTTCTGCCTATTGGCTGTAATTCCTCTCTTCTTTGTCCTGCTCTGTGATACTTCACTGGGACCCTATAGACATTTCTACTTTGACAGATGGTTTTTATGTTAGGTTTCCTAATTATAATCCAACTTCATTTTTCCAAAAAGATGTTATGTAAAATTTCCAATACCAATTCTTAATAAAATCAATGGCTCCAAAAAACTTGAATTAAATATTTTCTTGAAGTAATAAAAAAATTCTATCTTAAACCAACATGCTGACATTGTAGTTGATGGTAAAATAAAGCAGTTATTACCATTACATTCAGGAATGTCATAATTCATCAACATTTTCCTGGAAGTTCTGTTCAATGAGATGAAGTAAAAAAGAAATATATTTACCTAAAAAACACATGCTGCCAGCCACATGTCTATTCTGTGCAGTGGTTGGAGAAAACTGACTAAAAACCAATGTAAAATATTGAGTTTAAGTAAAATTTCTACAGATTAGATTACTTTAGAAAAGGCAAATATTTTCCATATATTAATGAGCAAGTTGTACTGAAAAATATTAATTCACAATATATAATTTTAATACATGTAGACATACAAGTTGAGAGTCATGAAAGACAATTTAAGTAAGTAGAAATATAGATCATGTTCTAGAATAGTAAGATATCAAGTCTTATTAAATCAATATCCTGTAAAGTTTAAAGCAATCTCAATCACTGTCACAAAATAATTCTCAAGTCCATCTGAAAGACCCACAGTGTGATTAACTAAAAAGTAGGGAGGATGGGGTGCCTGGGTGGCTCAGTCGTTAAGCGTCTGCCTTCAGCTCAGGTTGTGACCCCCAAGTCCTGGGGTCAAGCCCTGCATCAGGCTCCCTGCTCTGCAGAGAACCTGCTTCTCCCTCTCTAACTCCCTCTGCTTGTGTTCCCTCTCTGGCTGTGTTTCTCTCTGTCAAATAAAAAAATCTTAAAAAAAAAAAAGTAATTATAACATGTTGATGCAGTACAAGAATCTATAGATAATGACACAGATTAAGTTGCTCTGAAACAGACTATATTTATTGGAAGGAAATAAATAAATATATATATGATAAATCCTCCCAAACTAGTGAAAAAAATTAATAAATGGCATTGAGAATATTGGGTATTTTGAGGTGAGAGTGAGGGGAATCAACTAGGATTTTACACTTTATACCAAAATAATTTCTGGTTCAAGTTAAGAGTTAAATGCAAAAGAAATTAAATCAAAGAAAGTTAGAAGGAAATGTAGTTGGATATTTAACTAATTATTTTCTCAACATAAAAGCAAAGGAAAATATCACAAATTGAATTAAAAATCAAGTGGCTTTGAGGAACAAATTTAACACAAAAAAGATTAACATCCTCAATATATAAAGAACACACAAAAATGAATTAGAAAAATCTTAATATAAAATGAGCAAAGGATATGAGCAGACAAGTCATATACCCAAAAGAAACACAAATGGCTAATAAATACATTCTAAGATATGCAAAGAAATGGATATTAAAAAGTAAATCAGAGAAAGACAATTATCATATGATCTCTCTGATATGAGGAATTTGAGAGGACAGGGGGTCGTGGGGGAAGGGAGAGAAAAAAAGAGACAAGATGGGACCAGACAGTGAGACAAACCATAAGAGACTCTTAATCTCGGGAAACAAACTGAGGGTTGCTGGGGGTTGTGGGGAGGGATAGGATGGTTGGGTTATGGAAAAAATAAAAATTAATAAAAAATAAAAATAAAAAATAAAATTAATTAGAAATAAACTAAATATATAAACTAAATATATGAAAATAGCTAAATAAATTATGGACCTCCATAAAATAAAAAATAATACAGTCATTAAAATCATAATTTTGAAGAATATTTAAGACAGAAATTTTCAAGACATAATAATATGTAAAAGAAGAGAATAAAAACTTTGTAATAAAAATAACTTTTTTCAAACTCTTCAGATACATATACATACCAAAAAAAAAAAGATTGAAAAAATATTTTTTAAGGTTAATAGACTTTATTCTGGATTTTTAGTAGCTTCTAATTTCTTCTGACCCCCTTCAATATTTTCCAGATTTTCTGTGGAAATCTTCTATTACTTTTAACAGCATAAAAAGTGATTATAACCTATTGTGTTGTCATGTGTGAAGGACATATGTATTACTGACTCCACATTTGTGGTAAGTGCACTATTGGATAATTCAAGACCAATGACTCTAAATTACCAACACTGTAGCAAATGCATGGGTTGATCTTAATCATTTTGTCAGCATTTTAAATTGAAGTGAGTGATGCAAATTCCACATTTTCAGAACCACTGTCTATTGGCAAGACTTTCATTGGATGAAGAAACATTTCTATTATGCTTATTTGGGTATAAGTAGAATTGAGTGAAGTAAAAAGAAAACCAAGCAATTCCAAAGTCATTCAACTGTAATTATGCAAAATCTGATATTGAAAAATCAAGTGGGGGATGGCCCTTGGTCTTTCATTAAATGTACTGAATCTGGGACTCAGAAACTTCAACCTCTCCTCTGACTTTGACATGTCATTATCACCAGGCAAGTCTGACTCTGGCAGTGCCAGGAGCTGTCAGTGTTTTACCTCAAAGGAATGAAGGGCACTCAGAATATCTGACAGTCTTTTTGGTTACAATTAATTTCAGTGGAACATGCTTAAGTTTTTGAAAATCAGTGTCATCATAATCTTCCTCTGTTTCCTTACCCTAAAAATAGAGAAAAGCGTTTCCAGTTCTAAGAGTGTAAATCTAATTTTGTGGTTGTTTTCAAAATTATCAATGCCTGACAAAAGCCCAAGAAAGGAGGTTTTTTTGTTTTGTTTTTTGTTTGTTTGTTTGTTTAAGATTTTATTTATTTGACAGAGAGAAACACAGCCAGAGAGGGAACACAAGCAGGGGGAGTGAGAGAGGGAGAAGCAGGCTTCCCGCTGAGCAGGGAGCCCGTTGTGGGACTCGATCCCGGGTCTCCCGGATCATGACCTGAGCCGAAGGCAGTCGCTTAACCAACTGAGCCACCCAGGCGCCCCAAGAAAGGATTTTAATACAACATGAAAACTTTTGTGTACAGACAACTTTGTTAATGTCTTCCATTTTACATTCAGAGGTACTAACAAAGAGAGTAGTTTCAAGGGCTAGGAAAAGGCTAGTAGCCTTTAGAGGTTTACCACGAATTCATTTTTCCAGCATTTTCTGGAACACCATAAACTGAGTAACAACCAGCAAATAACATTCAAAACTATCCCCCCTTTATTCTCCAGTTCTGTGGGAAGAAGACTGTACTAACTCTTCTGAATTTTGAGAAGACAGTGCTTTATCACTTGAGAGGAAAACATAAGAATAAGAGAGAAAGAATTGATTTATCACTTTTGAAATTGTATCTGAATGGAAATAAAAGAGAAAAACCAAATTGGTAGAACAATATAATTGATTATATTTTCTTTCTTTTCACATAAGGAATAAGTTGTTAATCTTTTACCAGGAAGAAAACCCTAATGAGAAGCATATTTGTTTAGGCTCTTTATAATTTCCAAAGTTATTATGCAAAATGTGAAATACATTTTATCGATTTCAAAATTACATAACAGTCTTCATATCTGCTATGTGGTATCTGGTTTTGCCTATGGTTGTGGCTATCGTTCTAACTTTCAGTGAATAACAGGTTTAAGAGTGCATACCAAAATGATGTTAAACGGGCAGACTCCTCATGTTTGCAGACTCTAATTTTAATTATTTTACATTATCTCTAAGAAAAAATAATTTCTAGCAGTGAATAATATCAAATATCATTAACATACATAAAATTGTCGTAAAATATTATAAATCATAGTTAACATGTTGGCTGAACAAGGTAAAGCTTACTTTTGATTATAAATTTAAAAAATCTGTTTCCAGGTCAGGACAGAAAAAAAAAGAGAAACATCATTAACTCAAGAAAAAAATCAGATCTTGAGTCAGAGCTTGACAGAACTTTCATACCATGAACAATAAAACTCTAGCATGATGAATCAGAGATGGTTCTCAAGGAGAAAAGAGAGTCACACAAAATAAATATGTCAAGAAAGAGTGAATTTACATGTTTTGTGATATAAATAACTAATACTTGATGGTAATTTATTATCCAAAAGACAGGAAAAATTCAGTATTTTACAAAATGTGAAAATGAGATATCAGATATGGTTTTAATTATTATTTATCAAAATCCATATTTAACTGAATCCATTATGTTTTTATTTGCCTTGGAGAATACCTGATTGTTTTTTAGCCTGAAGCAATAATTAAAAATCATATCTTTCCTGAGTACTTTCCTTCCCTTTCTACTTTTTTTTTCAAGTTGTACTAAAGAAGAAATAAACTACTCTGAAATCTGCAACTTGTATAGATGGTAGTGAGTATTGGCTACAGCTGTCTTTAGCCCAGTCTATATGTTACAAAGATGCAGGCCTGGGATTTTTCCACTGAGTTGAGGATGGATTTTTACTTTCATTCACATATCAAAAGTATGGATCATTGGGGTTGATTTAAGGAAAACTATTAGTACCTCTACTGACATGAAATATAACTTCAAGGTTTATGCTCAGTCCCTTTGCAAACAACAAATACAAACAAGAGTATCATTCTGGAAGAAGAGGTTTTGTACATTCTGATGGCAAAAATAAAAAGAAGTAAAGAAGGGTGGGAGGGAAGGATGGAGGGAAGAAGAGGAAAGGAAGGGATAAAGAAAGAGAAGGGGTGTGAGAAAGAACACATATGTGCCTCGTATTTTTGAGGGACAACTTGATTTAGGGTCAGATTTTCAAATATTGTAGTTACTACCACAAGTGCAGTCATCATTCCAAGATAAGAAATGCCTGTCTGAACAAAAGAGAAGTTCCATGCGGCTCAAAATTTCTGCTTGAGTTTTTGTGCTTTTCTTTACTAATATTGACCACCACTGAAGCTTAAGTAGTTTAACAATATTTGTTCCATACAAGGCACTCAAGATTGTGTCATAATTGGGAGGGACTGTCAACCTTTGAAAAGTCAACACTTTATCCAAATTAGTTTTCATATAATCACTTTTTGACTTCTTATCTATGGAAATGAGTAGTGCCTGGGAAAATGACTGGCACCTATCCTGTGGTATTAACCTTCTATAAGTTAGCTGTGACTATTCGGTAAATTTCGTTAAGATAAATCCTTAAGAAAAAAATACACATTCTCAACTTTTAAAAAATTTATAAATAAAAAATGTTTTTTATCTGGGGTGCCTGCGTGGCTCAGTCGTTAAGCATCTGCCTTTGGCTCAGGTCATGATCCTGGAGTCCTGGAATGGAGCCCCACATTGGGCTCCCTGCTCAGCAGGGAGCCTGCTTCTCCCTATCTCCCACTCCTCCTGCTTGTGTTCCCTCTCTAGCTGTGTTTCTCTCTGTTAAATAAATAATTTTTTAAAAAAAATCTTTTTATCTTAATGGAAAAGTATTTGAAAGATAGATAAGAATTTATCTCAAGTGAAAAAGGCACTTAAATTTTTTCTTACTGTGTTTCTCATCAGTGAAACAAACCTCATCATAAGCAACATTTTGTTCTAACAGAATCAAAAAAGACAATGCCGTAGTGTCTCATGACTAGATCAAGTGTTTTTTTTAATTGGAAAATGATAATCACAAACCTCAGAAACTTCACATCATATTTCTCAAAGGGATTAAATCCCTCTTATATCTAACTTCTGTAAGCTATTTATTTATTTTAAATCTTGCGTAATAATTATAAACATACTTTTAGACAAATCAAGTTGTTAAAATCATTTTTTAGTATACTGGCATTTCCCTTAAATACATTTTATTATCTTACCACAGAGAGGTGGTCACTGAAAGACTTTTATCCACTACTTTTTAAATATGTTGCTAGCTACAAATCAAGTAATTTTGCTAACATGGAATAATAATTATGAAATTGAAATACACAAGTAATTCCAAAATATGTTTTTTTAAAAGATTTTATAATTTTATTAAGAAAATAGCATAGTTACACAGCCAGTAAAATGATAGCAATGACAGTTAAACATTTATACTTTATGGAGTTTTTCTGGATTACTTAACACTGTGTGAGTTGACATGAAGACCATATCCTGTAGACAGAAAAGATTTGTGTTATGAAGTAACAGGATATGTAGTTAGAAAGGTGAGCTATGACAAATTTATTTCAAATTTGAATTTTAATCAGCAGTAACTGGATATGGTCCAATAACAATATGATGGTGATTGAAAGCTTCTAACAAAAAGAATATTACATGAAACCTATGGTAACATATAAAGAAGGTTAGAAGGAGAAGATAATGGAGACAGGATAATAACTCATAATTCAGTTTATGCAATTGTCATGTAAAAGAGACCAAGACAGTAGAAGTGGGAACCAAAAAGAAAGACAGATATGTATAGATTTTTTACAAGAATTAATTCACAATAAACTGTTTTAAAAAATTAATATACTCCTTTTATATAATCAAAATATACATTTTGGACTAAAATGTAAAACTATACAGGAAATTAGGAAATATAATTTATAATTTTGCTATTTAAGTATTAGCATTTAAACTTTTTTATGATATTCTCTTAATAGGCAATCAATCATACATTTATATGTTATATAAGTATTATAAAGTATACTCTATAATTAAGTGTAAATTATGTACATTTTATGTACATTTTATGTTAATCATTACTGGATATATATATATACACACATATGTACATGTGCTTATATTTTCTGATTTAATAGAATTTCTTTTGCCTATATCTTTGGAGTATTTATTAGTCTGAGTTAAGGTTCTATCACAGTTTATAGATTACAGTGATTTTTCACTGAACATCAATAATAACTATTTAACAGTGAAAAATATTTTTCCAATTAAAGCCTTTTATATGCAATAGAGACCATTTCTTTCTAGGATACCTTCTGGTCCAATAGAAAGTACTTTCTCTTGTTAAGAAATACTAGCTTGAGACTGGGCCAGAGGAAGAGAAAAAAATATATAAATATGGTAAGGACTGAAAGAAATGTAAAGAAATAAACTCATAAATAAATAGTAATTTGAGGGAAAGATATTACATGAAGAAAATAGAACCAACTGTGCATGGAGAGTAGAAAAAGATGTATTAGTTTAACATGAAATAGTCTATGATATAATAAAATTAAAAATGGGTCTGTATAATTTTGATGAAGACATTTATTATTTTAAATATTTGGAGTAAAATAGAAATAACCTTTACTACAGAAAATTGGGACATTGACTCATTAAATAAGTGCCCAAAATTATCTGTTGGTGTTATAATGATAAAAATATACAAGAAAGCAGATATATGCCTATTTTGGGAACTCAGGAAAAAGTCCTGTGAGATTGTGTAGAATGATATAGAAAATTCAGAAGGAATAAAATGGTGAAAACTTGGGTGGTAAGAAAGAAGAATGAGGCTGCAGTGGACATTGATTCCATTCTAGTGCTTACTAAATCTCTTTGATGTTTATAGCAGGTTTATTCATAAATGTGAAAAAGTAAAACGTGTTTTTTAACCACTGGTGGGATTTTTTTCTTTCTTTTCTCACCTAGTTTTCCAACCAAGTCTTTAAGTGAAAGTATTGAATATTTTAGTCTCTTTTTGCTTCATATCCTTTATTTCTCAGCCCTGACAGAAGAATCAAACGACCACCAAGTAGGCATCAAGAAACCTAGATATTAACTGACATCAACTGAGAGCCAACTACCTATAAGGCACCATCCTCAAGCATTTTTAATTTTATAAACCTAGTGATCTTTTCTTTAAACAGTGGGGAATCCACAAGAGATTGCCACCTCTTCATTTATCTAACTAAAGACAAAAATTTGGGAAAAAATAACTAATATCAACATCATTTCATGTTTAAAATAAAAGATATTGACCAAAATATAGAAAAAATAGTTTCAAAGTAAATTACTGTTTTTAAAAATTCTGTATCATCAGGTTTAAGAAAAATTAATTTTTTTTCTCATTTGGTTAAAGACTAGAATAAATTCTGTCCCAGTTCAGTACTTATCTGTGGAATTGTCCTTGGTAAAACCCTGATTTGGGGGTAAAAAGATGAGTAACACACCATGTCTGCCTTTAAGAAATGTAGGAAAGAGATGAGGGTAAGGCACAAAAAATTAAATGACAATACCAGTTGTAAACAACAACTGCCAAAAGAAAAGCAAGATAGTAACAGCTAATGTGTATGGAGGACTTGGGGCATGCCAGTTGCTTGCCAGGAACCTGTATGGTAGGTACTTACTATCTTCACTCCTTGTGAGGAATGAGGAGACTGAGGCTGGGAAACGGTATGTAACTCATTTTAAGTGATACAGTTTATAAGTGATAAGCTAAAATTCTAACTTGTATCTATTAGACACAAAAGTTCTGTCTTTTGGAATCCAGGCAGAAGCTGGAGAACTTGGTTGTGGGATGAAGGTTCAAGTAAGTGACCCCTAGCTCCCCTTCAACCCTTTCCCTTCCATCTATAGGAAGCATGTTCACTAGGGGATTGAGAACTCAGAGGCGCACGACTGGGAGGTCATGGTCAGGGGTGTGGGGGTGTCAGTGTGTGTATGTGTTGTCTGTATAGAGGAAAGAGTTACAGAAAGCTTTAGTGAATGAGGATTTCACTGCATAACATGAGGGAAAAAAGAGCAGATGATTTCAAGTCAAACTTTGTAGAATACTTCCATTTAAGAGACAGGAAGATAAAAAAAACTCTAGCTAAAGAAACATAAGAATAATCAGAGTAACAGGAAAAGGGGCGATATTTATGGATAAACAACCAACAGAGAAGCATGAGTAACTGCGCATGTATTGAAATATTAGGCATCCCTATTAATTAAGAAATATTACCACATCATTACATAATTAAGTCATATCAGTCTAAATTTCAAATGAAAGGCTTTCAATTTGTGAAATTATAAAATCATAAATCAGAATGACTAGACTCTGTTCTTTTTAAGGCTTAAAGCTGTTAGGAAGAAATTGCCACTGGGAGTTTTAAATCTTTTTTCCTCATTTCCCTTTTTTCACATGAGCACCTTGAACTTGCTTGAAGATGCAGCACGTCCATTGAATTTGATTGTCTTTATTTTGTGCTTGATTTAAGACTAAAATTTAGTGTTGTATATTCTCTGAACTAATGTGTCTGTCTGCTCTGAAGTACATGTCTCCTCTTGAATATCTTTATAACCCATAATTAAATTTTAAATCTTCTATTCATTTCAACCTATATAATTTCCCCAGGCAATCTGCTTTTTCTCATGAATGTAAATTGCCAGAACTCTAGAAATAATTATCCAGTTTTTCCCAGTGTAAAATGTGGGGCTTAGGGGTATATTTTGCCTTCCAGAGGTATACCAAGAATTAATGAAAGCCCCCAAAAGAAAAGCAAAAGAAATGGCATAGTGTCAATATGAATTTGAGCTCAACATCCCCATATTCAAAGGGGAAAATGTCTGAAAGCCTCTTCTTGGTAAATCTAAATATTGTTAGGAAAGAGTTCTCAAAACTATATAACAAAGAGACCCAACATTCATCAGCTTCTGAAAGTTTTCTCAAGGCCTTGATGCTGACTCGTTACCATTTGGGAATAATAAAAGGGGAGAAACTCAAATATCATAATGCCTTTCTGAGGGGAAAAAAAGGTCAGAAAGTGATGATTTTTCTCAAGATAATACCATTACCTGATTTGATCTCAATATATACAATAGTGATTCCTCATTGATCCAAAACCTTTGGGGAGGGTGGAACTCCACTAACGCAGAACATCTAGCCATCTGAACCCTGCTCCTTTAGGCAAGATGTTTTTGGAATCATTCTTGTTAGAAAGCTTTCACCAATACCTGCCTTACTAAACAGAAAATGCTGCTCTTTGTTTCATGTGTTCTTGATGATGTGGACACTCATCCTATGAACATTAATTATTGTTCTGTACTGTTTGTGATATGGAGGTGCTTCTAGAAGCTACCAGAAAATGTAGAACCATCTTCCTTCGCATGAACTCAGCTTTTACATTTCTTCTGGCTCCGCCATCAGCCATGATAGTATCTACTGCTCTGTGTCTGTCCTTTCTCTTTCCAATTGTGTTACTACTGTGTACAGAATTATGAGGAAATTATACAAAGACCTACTAAGGATTCACAATGAAAAATAATTTTTGACTCAATAATAGTGTACCACTAAAGATATGTTTGGTTCATTTCTAGGATCAAGTCTATATACTAAAGACATAGAGCTACCAGAAGTCCAAAGTCTAAGAATTGAATCCTAATTTTTCTTTTTCATAGCATAGCTTCTCTATCACTGTTTTTGACATGGAAACATGTCGGAGAGTTGGGAAGACATCAAGATCATGAAACGCCAAAGCTATACCATATAGTTATGTAAGTAAAATTACCATTTATGAGTTACTAAATTTTTTTTTAAAGATTTTATTCATTTTGACAGAGAGAAACACAGCCAGAGAGGGAACACAAGCAGGGGGAGTGAGAGAGGGAGAAGCAGGCTTCCTGCCGAGCAGGATGCCCGATGTGGGACTCGATCCCGGGTCTCCAGGACCATGACCCGAGCCGAAAGCAGTCGCCCAACCAACTGAGCCACCCAGGCGCCCGAGTTACTAAATTTTTAATTGAGCACTTAATGTATGCCAGACATGATAAATCCAATACTTTGAGAGTAAAGATTGAGTCTTACCGTTATATCTGCTGTGTATAGCACAAGAGATATATAATAAGTATATGTAGAAAACAACTAGTGGTGGAATTACAATATTCATCTTGCCAAAATGAAAATTGGACTCAAAAACTTAGATGATTTGCCCAAGTTTATACAGTTAGTGAGTAGCAAAATCATGACTTTAGCTCAGACTCTTTAATTTCAAATCTTTTGCTTTTCCCATTCTACCAGCTGGTTTGTGAAATTAACCTTTATGTGAAAATCTATAGATTAATGATTATACAAGTTAGACTCCAAAACACAGTAGCTTAAATAAGATACAAACTTATTTCTCTTAGGGTGCCTGGGTGACTCAGTCATTAAGTGTCTGCCTTCGGCTCAGGCCATGATCTCAGGGTCCTGGGATTGAGATCCGTGTTGGGCTCCCTGCTCCATGGGAAGCCCACTTCTCCCTCTCCCATTCCCCTGCTTGTGTTCCCTCTCTCGCTGTTTCTCTCTCTGTCAAATAAATAATGTCTTTAAAAAAAAAAAACCCACTTACTTCTCTCACATAATTCATGAGTGGGTAGTCTTAAGTCTTTCAGGTGACTTTCAATTCTCAATATGCTACTTTCAATCCTGCATTCAAGGGGGCAGCTCCAGCTTTTCTGAGTCAACAGGAAAAAAGAAAGAATCCAGTAAAGTACAGCTGAATTCCTTTCAAGGGACATACTGCAGAAGTTATCTGTTCGCATCTTTGTGGCCACAATCTATCCACATTGTCAACTGGGGCTGTGCGTGCTGCTAAAACATGGGTATTGCATTGTCAAAGAAGGAATAAATGAATACAGTTGGATAATTAGCAGTCTGTGCCATAGCCCATTAACTACGCACTGTTGATAACTGGCCAGACTTCGTGCCGTTGTCTGTCCTTTTGATTTCTCACTCTGCATTTACAACTGCAAGAGTAAAAGGAAGAAATTATACTTAAATCAATCCATTTGCCCAGGACTAGTAGCTCTGACTAAAAGAAGTTTGAGGGAATTGTCTGAAAATTATTGCAGTTCCATCTTTCATCACCATGCATAAAGAAGGAAGGGCAAGTTCAACATGGTGGGCAGACCACACATATTTGTCTTCTTGCTTCCCCAAATTCCCTGGAAATGCAGAAAAGATAAAAGTCCCGGAAAAAAGAGAAGTTGCCTTACCTAATCATAAACTGTTAAAGAATTCATGGAATAGAAAGAGCAGATAAGACTGCATTAAAACCAGAGCAGGGGGGCACCTAGGTGACTCGGTTGAGCATCTGCCTTCCACACAGGTCATGATCTCGGGTCCTGGGATCAGGGCCATGGCAGGCTCCCTGCTCTGTGGATTGCCTGCTTTTCCCTCTCCCTCTGCCACTTCCCCTGCTTGAGTTCTCTCTGGCAAAAAAATAAAATTTTTAAAAAGAAAAAAAAAACAGAGCAGGCAAAACTACAACAACAAATGCTTAAGGACACCAACACAGAGATAAGACCCATTCTTTTTTTTTAAGATTTTATTTATGGGGTGCCTGGGTGGCTCAGTTGGTTAAGCGACTGCCTTCAGCTCAGGTCATGATCCCGGAGACCTGGGATCGAGTACCACATCGGGCTCCCTGCTTGGCAGGAAGCCTGCTTCTCCCTCTCTCACTCCTGCTTGTGTTCCCTCTCTAGTTGTGTTTCCCTTCATCAAATAAATAAATAAAGTCTTTAAAAAAAAAAGATTTTATTTCTTTATTTGACAGAGGATAGAGAGAGAGAGATGAGAGAGAGAGAGATAGAGAGAGAGAGAGAGAAAACGCACAAGCAGAGGGAAAAGAAGCAGGCTCTCTGCTGAGCAGGGAGCCCAAAGTGGGACTCCATCCCAGGATTCTGGAATCATGAGCTGAGCCAAAGGCAGATGCTTCACCAACTGAGCCACCCAGGGGCCGCAATGAGAACTGTTCTAAGCAAGTATGGCATCAGTGGCCACAGGGGAGGGTGAAAGGGAATCATTCTTAAGCTGGATAACTGGCTGGGTATAGTATTTGCCTCCAGGATTAAGCAGTAAAAATAGCTCTCCAAAAAAACAGATTGATGACTAAAGGGTAGAGTTTGGGTTCCTGCACCCCACCCCAGGGGAAGAATTCCACATACCAGTATAAAAGAAAGATAAAGGTAACTGCAACAAAAGCGAAATATATAAAAGCACTGAGCAATGGAGTAAAGCATTGTTTGTTTGTTTATTTGGCAACAGTGGGAGACCCTGAGGAATTAGCTATTCTACTCTCATACACCATAAAAGGAAACTTCACTTATTTACAAATTCTTCTCACTTACCCAGAGCTGACAAATCAGTTAATTCAGGGGAGAGGCCTCAGCAAAAAGAAATACTTGGGGGGCACCTGGGTGGCTTGATTGGGCGACTGCCTTCAGCTCAGGTCATGATCCCAGAGACCCGAGATCGAGTCCCGCATGGGGCTCCCTGCTGGGCGGGAAGCCTGCTTCTTCCTCTCTTACTACCGCTCCTTGTGCTTACGTTCCCTCTCTGGCTGTTTCTCTCTGTCAAATAATAAAATCTTAAAAAAAAAAAAAAAAGAAAAGAAAAGAAAAACTTGGGAAAATCCACACCAGCAACCTTTCACCCCATGTTTAATCCTTTATTTATAAATATAAATGGATAATCAATAATCATTAGACGTTTGATGAAAATCAACGGGATGGATATAATGTTTTGAAAATCGTAATTGGGGGCGCCTGGGTGTCTCACTCAGTTGAGAGTCAGACTCTTAGTTTCAGCTCAGGTCATGATCTCAGGGTCCTGGGATGGAGCCCTGCACCAGGCTCCACACTCAGTGCGGAGTCTGCTTGTCCCTCTCCCTCTGCTCCTCACCTCACCCCCCACCCGGCTCCTGCCCCACTCTAGCTTTCTTTCTCTCTCTCTCTCAAATAAATAAATAAATAAATAAATAAATAAATAAATAAATAAATAAAATCTTACGGAAGAAAAAAAAGGAAATAGTAATTGGATGAAGTGTTCAAGCTATCATGTTGCCCTTCATCGTGCCCATGATGTAGGAAGCTAAGAGGAATGGTACCTGAGGGAAAAGTAAAGCACAACCCAGAGGGTAGGGAAAAGAGGCTGCAGCACTGGAGAGAGTTCCCACAAGATATGAAGGGACGGGAGAAGCCCTTCAAGAGAGAGGAAAAGACAGAAGGAGGAAGATAATATCCTTCCCTCCCCTCACTTCCCATCCACCCAGCCTGTATGCGGCTCCAGGCCATGAGCAATAGCACACCTGGCAGAGAGAAGTATGGAATGAAAAGAAATCTAATTTCTCAAAGTAAATAAGAATGCCAGAGAAAATATTAAAAGAAGTGCCTCCTGTGTTCGCAGAGAGCTATCTAAAGAGTTAGCATCTTTAGTGCTTGATCACACTGTGTGCCTTGTGGGGTCTGTGGCAATGGTTTGGATGGTCCTGCTCTAAGTCATGTGCCACCATCACGTCACCAAAGCAGCTCTTGCAAATTGCAAATGTCACTAGCAAACGAAGTCACCGAAGTCCGCAAGCATACTTTCTGGTCTTCATCTTTAACTCTCAATATCATTTGATATGATCACCTTGTTTCTTAAACTCTTTTTATCCCTTTGGTTTCCATCATACCACAGACCCTTGCATGCCCCCTCCCTCTCTATCTCCTTTGCACTTTTATGCTAGCCAGGGTCCTGGCAGAAAACACATGATACACTAGAGTTAATAGAAGACTCTTTCCAGGTGCGGCAGGATTAAAGCAGAGCACCCAGGGACCAGTCAACAGGAGGTCACGACCTCTACATTTATAGGGGCAAGAGGAGAAAAGATGTTACCCAGTCCTGAAGACCACTTGAATCTTTGGAAGAGAGGATACCTGAGAGGAGTTACAATAAAGAAGTGCAGCCTCACCAGAACCATATCCAGTCAATGAGGGAACCAAGAGGGGGTGGAAAATAAATCCCTGACCTCTTTCTCTTTCTAGCCTCAAAGCCCATCAATGCTTCCTATTACCCCGCCTAACTGAAGCCAGAGGCAAGAAATCCAGGTGGCACAGTCGGAAAAGAAGAACTCCCCTCTCCCAGCACAAGCAGGGCAGAGAAAGGCTGGGAGTAGATGAAACAGGCAAACTGAAAATCATCAGCATTTTCCTCCACGCCCTGCTGTTAATTTAGATTTAATTTAAATGTTGATGTTTCCTGTGGTTTGAGCTCAAGCTCCCTCCACTTCTGCCTCTGACCTCAGAACAGGGGCTACCTCAACCACACTCACAACTTCAATTTCTATCTGTAGTGAATTGGCCCTCAAATATATATCTCCTGCCCAGTCTCTCCTCTGAGTTCCAGACTTAAATATTCCCTTGACTTCTCCATGTGGATATAAAAGAACTAAGTCTCTTCAAATTAAACATTTCAAAATGATCTCACGGTCACTCCTATTCCCTGCTCCCTGCCTCCCTGCCTCCCTGCCACCTCCCACACAATATAAAACCCAGTCCTCTTCCTGTATTTTCTCTTGAATGACACTACCGTACACTCAGCAACCAAGGCCGAAAACTATGAATTATCCTTGAGATGTCCCTCTTGTCTTCCACGTCTAATCTATCTTTCCTTGTCTACTTCTTTCCATCTCTACTGACTCATCCAGTGACAGCCTCCCACCTCCACTACTGTATTAACCGGTAGTTATAATTACCAGTCCTCTTCTATCTAGTCTTGATTGCTCACAATTCTCCATTCACAGTCACCTTGATTTTTTAATATGTAAATCCAATCCTGTCAACACCACCCCATCCCACCCTTATTCCAACCTAAAACCTTTCCCATTGCTTTTAGGATAAAAACCAAAGATATTAATATAGCCTAAAAGGTCCCATGAAGCAAAACTCCTGCCTATCTCTTCTTTACCCTCAATCATCTAGCTACCTTGGCCTTCTCTCAGATCTTTGAATATACAACATTTTCCATCCCACAGTGCCTTTGCATGTACACCTGTTTCTGAAACACTTTTCCGTCACTCTTCTAACTCATCTTTAAAAACCAAACATGAGTTTTTACACTTCCTGAAACCTTCCCCGACTCTCCATTCCTCTGTTACACTTCCATAGTACATTTTCCTTTCCTATATAGCATTTATTTTTATCTATAATTATAATTTACAGGACTATTCAATTAATGACTATCTCCTCCTATGCCAATTATCTATTGCTGTGAAAGTAGTGGCTTAAAACAATAATGATTATAATTTCTCATGATCCTAAGGTTTAGCTGAGGATTCTTCTTGCTGCTCCCTTCAGCTATTGGGTAACTTAAAGACTAGGCTTGGCTAGGCCAGCTGAGAGAGCTAAAACTCTCTATATATGATCTTTCATCCTCAAGAAAGTTAAAACAAGCTTCTTCTCAGGAGAGCAAAAGTGTTCTAAGCAGGGAAGAGTAGAAGCTCCTCTGAAGGAGGAGCAGAAGTCCTCTAACATCACGTAAGTCTTATTCTATTGGTCAGAGTAAGTCATAAGGTCAACCCAGATTCAAGGTGTGGAAAAATAGATTCTCTCTCTTGATGGAGGGTGCTATAAGTAATTTGTGACCATGTTTAATATCCCATACTGCCTCTAGAATGCTAATTCCACAAGGGCAGCAAATATGTGTCTCTTGCTCATTGCTAGATTCCTGTTTATTTATTCAATATATATTTATGGATTTTTTTTCCTTCATTGTGCATAAGCTTTTTCTTTTCATGTAGTCCAATAGTTTATTTTTGCTTTTGTTGCCCCTCCATCAGGACACATATCTAGAAATATGTTGCTATGGCCAATGTCAAAGAAGTTACTACCTGTGTTCTCTCCTAGGATTTTTATTGTTTCACATCTCACATTTAGATCTTTCATCCATTTAGAATTTATTTTTGTGTATGGTATGAGAAAGTGGTCATTTCATTCTTCTGTATGTGGATGTCCAGTTTCCCAACACCATTGGTTGCAGGGATTGTCTTTTTTCCATTGGATATTCTTTTGTTGAAGATTAATTGGCCATATAATTGTGGGTTCATTTCTGGGTTTTCTATTCTGTTCCATTGGATCTATGTGTCTATTTTTGTTCCAGTACCACACTGTTTTGATCACTGACACTTCATAATGTAACTTGAAGTCTGGAATTGTGATGCCTCTAGCTTTGGTTTTCCTTTTCAAGATTGCTTTGGCTATTCGGGTCTTTTGTAGTTCCATACATATTTTAGGATTGTTTATCCTGTTTCTTCGTAAAATGCTATTGGTATTTTGATAGGAATTTCATTAAATGTATACAAATAACATATCCAACAAAGAGTTAGTGTCAAAATGCATAAAAAACTTTGAAAACTCAATATCCAAAAATAAATGATTCAGTTTAAAAATGGACAGAAGACATGAATAGACATTTTTCCAAAGGAGACATACAGATGCCTAATAGATACATGAAAATATGCTCCACATCCCTCTTCATCAGGGAAATACAAATCAAAACCACAAAGAGATACCACTTCAAACCAGTCAGAATGGCTAAAATTAGAAGCACAGGAAACAACAGATGTTGGCAAGGATATGGAGAAAGGGGAACCCTCTTACAATGTTGGTGGGAATGCAAGCTGGTGCAGTCACTCTGAAAAACAGTATGGTGACTCCTCAAAAAGTTAAAAATAGAGCTACTCTATGGTCCAGCTATTGTACTACTAGGTATTTACACAAAGGATACAAAAATACTGACTCAAAGGGATACATGCACCCTGATGTTTATAGTAGCATTAGCAATGATAGCCAAATTACAGGAAGAGCCCACGTGTCCATCAACTGATGAATAAATAAAGAAGAGGTGGTGTATACATACAATGGAATACTACCCAACCATAAAAAAGAATGGAATCTTGCCATCTGCAATGACATGGCTAGAGATAAAGAGTATTATGCTAAGTAAAATAAGTCAGAGAAAGACAAATACCTTATGATTTCACTCATGTGTGGGATTTAAGAAACAACACAAATGAGCATAGAGGTAAAAAGGAGAGGAACACCAAGAAACAGACTGCTATAGACTATAGAGAACAAACCGATGGTTACCAGTTGGGGCTATGGGTGAAATAGGTGATGGAGATTAAGGGGTACACTTCTGATAAGAACCGAGTATTTTATGTAACTGTTAAATCACTAAATTCTACAACTGCAAGTAATATTACACTGTATGTTAGCTAACTGGAATTTAAATAAAACTTAAAAAAAACCCACAAAATAGATTTGCACACTGTTTGATACATGCCAGACACTATGTGTACAATGGACATTCAAAAAGTGTTTTTGGTAAGGAAAAGAGAGAGGGAGGAAAAAATCTTCACACACACACATGCACACACACAGAGCTCTGTTGTTTCAATGAATAAAAAAACTTGCTATAAATTATAAACATAACATTTTATTCAAAGTGGACAGTGACTTAATTTACATATGCTAGAATTAGGGCAATGTAATATCATGGAAAGAGCTCAAAGCTGAAAGTGGGAGAATTAGGCTTCAAATACAATTCTCCCCTTAGTTAACTGTGTGCCTTTAAGCATGCGACCTTTCTGGAACTCAGCCTCTTCATCTGTAAAATGGAAGTAGGGTTGAAAGAGATTTCCGTCAGCTTTAGGTAGCCCAGGGCCCAGAACAATACTTGGTACACAGTAGGCAGTCAATAAATATTTGTTGAATAAATGAATGAATTTTAGAAGAAATAGTTACTCTCCCAATCCTTTCACAATTCTAATGTTTTATAGTTTTGGAATCATTTCATGCTATTTTACTGCCAAATATTTTCCACCTCTGGCAGTAGAAATAGCTAACACTGCTTGTTCCTATAATCTCAAAATACAAAGCATAAGTCCCTAAGCTTCTCCAGATGAGAGAGGAAAGATTTTCACCATAACCAGATCAACTGACTACAGTCTTCAGTGGGTTTTGCTTATTTATTAAATACCAACAAAAGGAATCTTTGAGCAAGGGGAAGCAATTACGTGCATCACATCTTCCAATACATACAACCCCAGCAGGCTCTGGTAAGTGTAATCTTTTGGTGGAAACAGAGTGATGGTTCCATAAATATTCTCCCTAAGCAGAACAGACAGACTAACAGACCACAACATCATTTCAGTTTTCCGTTGCTATGGATTTTCTTCTGAAACCATGGCCCATTTTTACATGAGCATTACAAAACTACAAACAGCTCAGCCAAGTGTGGCTGCTTCCCCTCCATCCTTCCTCGTAGATTACAATGTGATTTGACACCGGCCAACACTTCCACAAGGTGACAGATCATAACGCCTCGGTCAAAGAAGCAAGCATCCCCACAAACACCAGGATCAGCCAACCAAGGCCCCAAGGAAGGACAGAGAACATCATCTGCTGGCAGGACTTGAATGTAGCCCCCACCTTATTTGTGCCCCAGCTGGTGCAGCCAGAGCTGTCAGCCAATGTCGGTCAACACCAGCACCTTGCACTGAAGCTGCCTCTATTCAGCTGCTATTCCCTTGGTCATTTTCTATGAGATCTTCTGCATGACACAAAAAGCAGAGTTGAAAAGGGCATGGCCTGTAAATAAGATTTGTTGCTGATGCTTACAAAGCTATATGATCTGGGACAAGGTCTATAAAATACAGTGTGTAAGATCTAGCTTGCAGAGACCAGAGGAAGAATTTTTACTATGCCTGATTCAATGTAGGAAAATCACTGTTTCATTGTTGTTTTTGGTCACTGAGTAAGTAATAAATACAACACTCGCTGCTTCTTGCTCTATCATGAACCCTCATTCTAACTACAGTGGACTTTTACTGCTCATTTATTTACTTTTGTATAGTTGTTATACACTAACAATGAAAATATAGAAAGAGAAATCAGAGAATCGATTCCGTTTACTATAGTACCAAAAACCATAAGATACTTAGGAATAAACCTAACCAAAGAAGTCAAGGATCTGTACTTGAGGAACTACAGAACACTCATGAAAGAAATTGAAGAAGACACAAAAAGATAGAAGAGCATTCCATGCTCATGGATCAGAAGAATAAACATTGTCAAAATGTCTATACTGCCCAGAGCAATCTATATTTTCAATGCCATTCCAATCAAAATTCCACCAACATTCTTCAAAGCATTGGAACAAACAATCCTAAAATTTATATGGAACCAAAAAAGACCCCAAATCGCTAAGGAATTACTGAAAAAGAAAAACAAAACTCGGGGCATCTCGTTACCAGACTTCATGTTTTATTACAAAGCTGTGATCACCAAGACAGCATGGTACTGGCACAAAAACAGACAAATAGACCAATGGAACAGAATAGAGAGTCCAGATATGGACCCACAAATCTATGGTCAAATCATCTTCGACAAAGCAGGAAAAAATATCCAGTGGGAAAAAGAAAGTCTCTTCAATAAATGTTGCTGGGAAAATTGGACAGCTACATGTAGAAGAATGAAACTAGACCATTATCTTATACCCCACACAAAGGCAAACTCAAAATGGATGAAAGACCTCAACATGAGGCAGGAATCCATCAAAATCCTGGAAAAGAACACAAGCAGTAACGTCTTTGACATCGGCCACAGCAACTTCTTTCAAGACATGTCTCCAAAGGCAAAGGAGACAAAAGCGAAAATGAACTTCTGGGACTTCATCAAAATAAAAAGCTTCTGTACAGCAAAGGAAACAGTCAACAAAACAAAGAGGCAACCCACGAAATGGGAGAGGATATTTGCAAATGACACTACAGACAAAGGGCTGATATCCAAGGTCTATAAAGAACTACTCAAACTCAACATCCAAAAAAAAGATGAACACTTCCATGTGTTTTCAAGTGAGAGGATGCCTATCCTTCACCCCTGCCAGGATGCTGTCCTAGGACTGGGAGTTGGTACTGGGCTGTGGTTCAAAAATAGAGTGAGATGTCAATAATTTGGTAATAAAGAAACCTGAAAACATCATGGTTTGTTAAAATGTTCATGGCCTCCTCCAAGTAGTTACATCAGAATAGATGAATGGGTAAAGAAGATGTGATATATATTTATAATGGAATATTAACATCAAAAAAGGAATAAGATCTTGCCATTTGCAACAACATGGAAGGATCTAGAGGGTACTCTGCTAAGTAATATAAGTCAAAGGGCACCTGGGTGGCTCAGTTGGTTAAGCGACTGCCTTCGGCTCAGGTCATGATCCCGGAGACCCGGGATCAAGTCCCACATCGGGCTCCCTGCTCGGCAGGAAGCCTGCTTCTCCCTCTCTCACTCCCGCTGCTTGTGTTCCCTCTCTAGCTGTGTTTCTCTCTGTCAAATAAATAAAATCTTTAAAAAAAAATAAGTCAGAGAAAGACAAATGCCATATGATTTCACTTATATGTTGAATCTAAAAAACAAAACAAAGGGAGAAGCAAAATAAAACAGAAACATACTCATAGAAACAGAATAGGCAAGGAGGGATGTGGGGGATGGGCAAAATAGGGGAAGAAAATTACAAGGTATAAACTTCCAGTTATAAAATAAATAACATGTGGGTATATAATGTATAGCATCTGGAATGTGGTTAATAATATGTAACAACTTTTTATGGTCACAGATGGTAGCTAGATTTATCCTGGTGATTATTTTGCTATGTATATAGATGTTGAACCACTATGTTGCACACCTGAAACTAATGTTGTATGTCAACTACACTTCAACTTCAGAATAGCTCGTTCAGAATGTCCAGGGCCCCTCCAATAGTGCATATAGATTGAACACTTAATAGGTGCTCAGTAAATGGTGGCTATCATTATCATTTTCCTGCACTGCTACCATTCAAGGTTCCTAGTACTGGCAACAAATCCAGCAGGCATTTGTTAAGTACCTACTATGTCCTGGTACTGGCCCAGCACCTGCAGGAGCAGGGAGGAGCTATTGTCTCCAGCAGCTGGTTTTCTTTATTTTCCTGGAGCCTTCCCACTAATTGATCTAGCAACATAAAAACTCTTCCAAAGCTGGCATAGACGGATGGAAGAACTGGCCTGGAATGTTTTGTTTGCACTCCAACTCATTTAATATTACGTTTTTATTTATGCTCACAGCTGTTGCTATTGTGTGCATTATGTTTAGAATCTTAAAAATACAGGGAAGGAAGGAAAAAGAAAAGATGCTTTTTTTCTACTGAATTTTCAATAGTTAAAGAACAACCAAATACTAAAATCCAAGGGAATGGTTAGAGAAAAAGGTAAAAATGGAAAACACAGTTTTGGGCTTCCAACGCATTCTGGAAATAATTCTGAAAAAAAAATGAAAAATGCAATGCTTATACCTGGAGGGGAATTACAAGCTAAAACATCGTGGATATGTGATGCCCCCCAAATTCCTGCAGAGCTATGCTACTTGGTTCTTAAAGTTGATGGAATTTTATGTTTGCAACAATGATCTGAGTCTGTTCAGGTGTTTATTAAAAATGAGACACACTTTTCATTACACTTAGGGACATGGCTTGTTATGGAGAAAAACAAACCTGCCTTTGGACTAAACACAATAAAATCCTCCCTAAATCCAGACTTTGGATAGGTCTTATAACATTAAAAATTCCTTATAACTAAATATCCTTATAACTAGCAGCCAGGGAAAATTATAAAATCAACATATGTATTTGAACTTTGTAGATTACAAATCTATGTCTTTTTTAGGATTTCTGAGATGGGAGAAAGCTTTGGTGGAGTAACAACACATCAAGGAAAGTCAGAAATCTCAAGAAATGCAGAAAACAATAGCATCCAGATGTCAAAGAAGAGGTAGTGATTTGCAAAATTAGGGCAAAGTTAGAACTTGGAGTTGGAGGAGGGATGGATCTAGATTTTGTGGGACATCAGGTTCATATATTAAAAGATAAGAGAATCCTTTTTAAAAGAAAAGGAATTAAAATTTACAAATACAAAATTGGGCCGAGGTCTTTGGAAGGGGCCTGAGCAAGGGAGGGACTCTGAAGCTTGCATTCCCGTAGTTTCATAGTAAATCTACCACAAATTAAAGACAGAGGAAGAGATTTATGGGCTCCAATTCAAAAGCTGTAAATTCTGGGGGCGCCTGGGTGGCTCAGTTGGTTAAGCGACTGCCTTCATGATCCTGGAGTCCCGAGATCAAGCCCCACATCGGGCTCCCTGCTCAGCGGGAAGCCTGCTTCTCCCTCTCTCAGTCCCTCTGCTTGTGTTCCCTCTCTAGCTGTGTTTCTCTCTGTCAAATAAATAAAAAGCTTAAAAAAAAAAAAAGCTGTAAATTCTGATCTCATCTCTCCCATCAACACTTTGTTAAGTATGAGTGAATTATTTTTTTAATAAATTACATTTACACTGTACTTCCATATCTTATCTGGCCGATGGTGCTTGCGATACAGGATGCAGTGAAAAAGAGAATATTCAGCCTTAGAATTATCATGAAAATGATTTGATGGGACTTGAGGTTTGAGATACACCTGTGAATCACTAAATAACTGGCCCCTAACATAGCTTTTCCTCTATGTTGTTCAAATTACAGCATAATTCATACTTCTCTACACCAATTATCTAATCAGCCAACACATTTACTGAGCTCCTACTATGTGTCAGCTACACTAAGTGCTGGGAATACTGACATGAACAAGACAGGTAAGTCCCTGCTCCTTGTGGGGCTTCGTTTAGGTTGAGACTACTAGATGATCGGTGAATAAGAAACAACCATAGAAAAATGCAGTGATTTTAGCTAGGGATAATATCGATTGAGAAAATACTCCAATTCAAAAGCTGTAATAAAAAGGCATTTATTTTAGATTCACTTCTATGATAACTTCATTGTAAGATTTGCAAAAGTGAAGGAAATGAATTGTGGTTCTCAGAGAGCTTACATACTAGTAGGACAAAATCTACAATGAAGGAAGACAGGGAGTCAAATATTTTAAAAGAGATAAAAGAAAAGAGGGTAGGTATTTAAAGGAAAAAGAATAAGGAAGTTTACCTGAAGGAGCTGACATCTAGGCTGTGGTTGAAAGATGGACAGGTTTTCCCAGATAATTCTAGGAGGAGAAGGAGTATCCTTCTCACATCCCATGTGAGATGCTGAAGTTCAAATACAAAATTTAGTGAGATAGCAGCACCATTCACTATTAACATCTTTAAATGCCCAGTCTGAAAAGTTTAATATTTTAGTTTTTTTTAGAATGTCATCTATATATTTCACATAACTACAGTACCTTCATGAGGAAACTTACTACAGTGCATTTTTATTTGAGGTACAAGTAGGAGCTGTGTAAATATACACCAGCATTATTTTTCATTAAATGTGACTTAGTTACTGCAGCTTGCTAATTAAGTTGCAGTTTATCAACACATTGAAACTGTTTCCACTAATGTAAAAAGCTCATTTGCATTGCTAAAAAGCTTTAATATCATTTATTTTTGAGAGCATCTTAAAGGTTTGAGCTGCAGGAATATTTGCCTGCAAGCCCAAATAATTTGAAGATAAAGTTGACAAGATACTTCCAATTGTATTGAAACATATTGGAGAAAAATGAAATTATCTTCTCCTCATCATAGAAGGTCTTTTCCATGACCCACCATCCACAATCTTAATAAATCCTTTTTTTCTTGGGGCGCCTGCGTGGCTCAGTTGGTTAAGCAACTGCCTTCAGCTCGGTCATGATCCCGGAGTCCATCTCAGGATCCAGCCCTGCATTGGGCTCCCTGCTTGGCGAGAAGCCTGCTTCTCCCTCTCTCACTTCCCCTGCTTGTGTGCCCTCTCAATCTGTGTTTCTCTCTGTCAAACAAATAAATAAAAATCTTTTTAAAAAATCCTTTTTTTCTATTGATTATTCTTTGAAACTTGAAGATATAAATTTATTAAGCATTCCATCATTTAAAGGGGGAGTTTCTAATTCTGGAACATCTCTCTGCTTCACATAGAGTATGAAAAAATAATCTATGAATCAAATATTTGGAGGGGTTGTTTTGAGGGCTTTTTATTGTTGATGGTGGTCTTTCATGCTGCTTCTATTACTATTCTTTGTTTTGTTTTTATGATTTAAGAGCACAGGAAAAGGCATTATCACATATTCCTCTCGAAATTAGGACTGCTACTTAATCTATATTTCAATTCCAGGAGGAGATCCTAGTTAAAATAAATAAATACAGATTAGGCAGCCAATACACCTGCTCCAGAAACAGGTGGCAAATTTCAAGTTCTCACTCAAAGAGAGCAAGATTCCTCCTGTTATTTTCTTCCCAAATCTACTCCTTCCCAGTTATTTTGTTGTGTTGTGGTGGTGATTATGGTCAGGGTGGTGATGGTTCCAGATGTATTCAGCACCTGACATAATGAGCATTGTCTTAAGTATGAGGTATGCCTGCACTTGGCAATACCAACCGGTAGGAAAGACTCTTTGACCAGGACCAGGTAACATGGGATTAAGAAACAATCACAAATGACCCCGCAGTAGAGTCATAATAACCCAGAGACCCAGTGGCTCATGGACCTCATGTGGGGTGAGACTGAACAGTCTCTCATTGGTTGGAGAGAGACAATCTCACAAGTTTGTCTTTGTCTAAGGAAATCCTGCTATCGCGGGCACCCAGCATCTGCTCTTTAGGGAACAAAAATTAAATCAGAAGTTCTATGTGTTATTTACTGTAAGCAATCCAACTGTTAATTTATTTCTTAGTCATATGGTGGGGACAGAAAGCTATCACTACATATATACAGGGGGAGGGAGAGAAGGCCAGATGGAGCTGATGGCCAAGGATTTAGAAACTGCCTTAGAGACATCCTAAAATTGTTTTTCAATTGAAAGGGTGAAGTTTCTCTAAATCAGTTCTTCCCATCAAAACAAAGCTCTCAAGTTTGCCAATGAGGCACCTTCTTCTCCTTCATGAAGTAAAATTCTAGCCAATATAATTGCTCCTCTAGATTAATCAACAAAGACAGAATATTGACTCTCCTAAGAATGAAAATGGCAGAAATACCATAGTTCTCTAGAGAAAAGAAAGTGAGTGAAGTTAAGATTTCCATTTTAATCATTTCTCCTTGCAGAGATCATTTGCAAGGAAGTTTCTAGGAGAATGGAGCACAAGATGCCATGTAATGTGGTCAAGAAAAGTCCAACACTGAATTATCCTTCCATTGATCCATGACCCAGTTATGATAATGGTCTCACTCCCAAGTCCCCATTGCAGTGGAACCCCAGTGCAAATAGCCTGCCCAAGTCTCCTGAGTGCCAGCTCTACCTCTGTCACTTCTTGGTCTGCCTCAGCCTGCTCCTGCTCTAGTCACCTTCCTTCCCAGCTTCAGTCCTGGATTTCCAAGATTCCAGCACCAGAGTCACTACTAATATTCTCTGCCCATTTCAAGGGACATGTAGGTACTTCATCTTGAACTCTTTGTTGAAAACTGCCAGGACTCTGACCTCTGTTGCAGTCTCAATGGATAAAATTTCAAGTTTCAGTCCAGAAACTGCATTGAATCCCAAGACAAACCACACCTATCAACAAGACTTAACCTTTTCCTCATCTTTTCCATGAAAAGAGAGTATAAGGAGCATCCTGGGAAATCTATGCTCCTTGGGCATAAACAATCTTCAAATTAGCAGTAAAAGCACATTAAGTTAAGACTAAGGAAGGGGATGACTCTATTCTCTACCTTTGCATCTGACTGATGAGATCAAGCCCAAGATATTTTTTAAGTATTTTTAAAGAGAATCTAGAGCAATTTAATAAAAATGAAAATGTGTCCAAACATAGAGAGACTGATTGAGGGGGAAAAACCTGGAGATGTTAAATGTCTTGAAAAAGACTTAACAGAAGGGTGTCCATGAGCATTTTAAAAATATAAACTAGGCAAAGAAGTGAAGGAGTGTTTGGAGAAATAAAACACAGAAACAAAACTGAATTAAGAAAAACATAACAGAGGCGCCTGGGTGGAACACTCGGTTGAGCATCAGACTCTTGGTTTCAGCTCAGGTCATGATCTCAGGGTTGTGAAATCAAGCCCTGTGTCAGGCTCCATGCTCAGTGCAGAGTCTGCTTGAGATTCTCTCCCACTCTCTCTCTGCCCCTCCCACTCATGCTCTCTCTCTAAAATAAAGACATCTTTTTAAAAAAACAAACATAACATGAAAAAACAATAAAAAATAAGGATGGGTTAAATAGACAATGGAGATTAAGAAGTGTACTTCTGATGAGCACCAGGTATTGAATGTAAGTGTTTAATCACTAAATTGTACAATTAAAATTAATTTTACACTCTATGTTAACTAATTGGAATTTAAATAAAAACTTAATAAATAAAAAGTATATTCACTAATAATAATAATTGTGAGTTAAATATCAAAATTTAACTTTCCAAGGAAAGTTAGCTGCTATCATGCCCACTGCCTATATATGGCAAATTGACTATCATCTAATAAAGCTTTGCCCAATAGCAATGAAGTAATCACTACATAAGCAGAGCCCCTGAGTAGAAGAGAGGTGAAAGGGCAGCATTAAAATTATTCCTCTAGGAATCAGATTCTGCTAACCTCTGATCTAGGTAGGTGTGATTAAATCGTAAAACAGGCACTTCCTAATCCAAAAATCTTATAAAGAAGCGTCTGAATATATATTCACTCTAAAATCACATTTATACTAGGAGATAACTATTGATCTCAAAATAAATGTGTATTCATAAAGGAAAATGTAATTTTCCTCAGGAAATTGTCCCCCACTCTCACCCAAAAATTGCTTTGTCTTATTATCCTTGCCAACTGCAGCAGCTAAAACAAGCAGCAAATTCTATCCTGGCCCACTCTTCCAAAATCAATGTGAAATATGGGAATAAAACATTAGAGTTAGTGGAAGAAGGCATCAGTCATGATCCCATCATTTATCAGCTTTATGGCCTTGGGCAACTTGCTTCCTTTGATCTGCTTTCCCAATGGGAATGCTCTTGACTAGTAACTATCTTTCCTAAATCATGTATTGCTATGAAGATCAAATGAAATGATGCCCATAAAAGGGACTGCAGACCAAAAGTGTCAAGGAAGGCTGCCCAGGGGTGTCTGAGATGACTCTGGAAGAAGAGAGAGAATAAACCTGATAAGAGGTCATTTCAGGGAGAAGGAGCATGGATGCGAGAGAGATAACTGGGTTTCCAGAGAGCAATCAGTGCTTATATCAGTGTGTCTGCAAAACCCAAACTTTGAGGGAAGATGGGGCTGAAGAAGAGCTGGATCAAGAAAGACCTTGTGTGCTACCGAAGAGCTTACATTTTGGCCTGGAGAGGGTTGGGTTTAAGTTTTACAGTTTCCCTCTTTTGAAGAATCAGCAAGAGCAGGAGCTCCCCAACAACACATGGGCACATGATTTTTTAATCAGAGTAAGTTTATCATGGACAGAGACTAGAGAAAGGACTCCAATGTACAGTCTCTTTTAGAGAATTTTTGTTACTTTAGGGAAGCAAAATTTGCCATCCCAAAATGTGTATCTTTGGCATGTGGATTATTTGAAGCTGATTCTTTTTTTAAACAGAAAACTCAGGAAGAAGCTTTCACCTTCCTACCAACTGGCTAAAAAAATTTAGATACAAGACCTGCTCCTGGAAGGGAAGAGAGATATCACTACAGTTAACTATAGTATTATATGAAATAAATGTGGACAAGGAAGAGTTACCAAAGTTTGCTTATTAAAATTCCTATGTCCTGGTTGGGAAGATGGCAGAAGGCCAGGTGACTGCATTTCAGGGAGTCCCCTGAAGTGAGCTCAATTCCTGCAAAAAACACTACAGGAACACTGTGAGCACCCATGAAATCAGCCTGAAATGTGATATTTCGCACTCCCAGATACCACGGGGGACAAGGACCATTGGCAAAAAGGTAGAAACAAGTGAGAGCGAACAGAGGGTTACCCCCAGAGACAAGGGGCAGGGGGGAGGAAGCCCGAAGAGCTGAACCATTGGAAGCAAATACCCCATCCCAAAAGTGCTCTGTGTTCGGGGAATAACAGCAGATTACGGTCTGATTTGGGGTGAGGCAGAACTGGGAACGCAGCAGAGCTGGAGGCGGGGAGTCTGTTTTCCCACCGCCCCAGCGGGGAGACGGGGATCCACAGGGAGAGGGAGTGCCCCGCGGCTCGAGGGAACTTGGAGAGGCCAGTGGTGCGGAGTCTTATCTTTCCACCTCTGAAGCGGGAGGAGCGGGGATCCGCAGAGAGAAAGAATGCCCTGTGTGGCGCAAAGGAACTCGGCAAAACCAGCAGCGCGGAGTCTATTTTTCCTGCTGCTTTTTTTTCCCCCCTTCCTCTGCTGCTTTTCTCTCCCACTCCTCTCCACCCCATGGACCAGGCATGGACCCCCCAGGGAAGGTGATTTTTCAGACTTGCATGGGACCTGCGGGGCTGCAGGTCCTTAGTCCCTCCTGCCTGAGGGACACGTAGCCTTCCAGGGCACAGACAAGGTCGCGTGATCCAAAATCAGTTGTGGTTTTGAGGTGCAGGAGTGAAACGACAAGCGGGGGCTTTAGATAGAAATCAATCCAGCATTTATGCCTGCCTGGCTGTGACAGGCTGCCAAGCGGGAGGCGGTACAGGGCCTCTCTCTCTGTTGGGTCACTCTCTGGGAAGGTCTGGGCACAGACATCTTGCTCCGACCTGACTTCCTCAGCAGCTGAAAAAGGCTGTAAAAGAACAACCCCCCCACCAGAGAACTGTACCCTGACAACCTGGTTACCATAGAGACCAGTCCCTAGGAAGGGGGCGGAGAGACGCAGCGCAGGTACAAGAGACTGAAAACAGCACAGCAGGACCCGCCCCCAGAAGGCAAGCATAAGAGGAAAACAGTCAAACTGTAAAACCCCAACATTGGGGGGAAAGACATTTATTAAACTCCTGGTACTGCCCCAAAAGCTGTACACTTTATTGATAGTTTTTCACCTTATTTGATTTTTTAACTTTTTTCTATTTTTACTTTTAAAGTTTCCATTTTAAACTTAAAAATGCATTCTCACTGCTTTTGTTCTTTTAATTTTGAACCTACTTTTTATCACAACGTAATACTCAATACAACACTCCATAACAATTTTTTACCTTGAAATTTTTTAAAACACATTTCTGTATTTTCTGTTGTTGTTGTTGCCTCTTGTTTTCCTGTTTGTTTTATATGTTTTTCCATTTCTTCTCCCTTCTTTCCTTTATTTTTTCTTTTACAAAGACATATAGTTATAAGCTTCAAGGTAATCCTACATCCCTATTCAATACTACCCCTATATACAACCAGTTTTAATCTCCCTATATCTTTAGAAAGTGGGCTCTTCCCATAAAAATAACAAGACAAACTTGGGAGGATCTGAAATACTTTCGTTGCCCCCAAGGAGGGTTTGCACTGACCTTCCTGCCCTAGTGTGTCAGTGTTTCTGTGTAACTGTTTTTGCCTTTGAAATATATAAATACTGGTCTTGGGGGCCATCCAGGTTGGGTTTCATTTTTTGATCTCTTCCTTTACCCTTGATAGTCCTTTTCTTTACCCTGTAACAGTTTTGTACATAAATCCTACCACTGGGCCCCACTATGGCAGGGTTTTCTTCTCTTGCGTCCTTTCTCCCCTTCTCTTTTTTCTTTCTTCTTCCTTTTCGGTGGTGAATTCCAATTGCTCCAAAACCTTCCAGCGACCAATTCACCTGGATAGTGGCTGATATATTTAGCTATACATCCCCTCAACCACTCCTCAACACAATGACTCGGAGGAGGAACATCCAACAGAAGAAGAACACTGAGACTGCAGCCCCCAGTCAAGAAATTACTGGAAATGAACATAAACAATATGACAGAAATGGAATTCAGGGTAGCAATCGTCCAAGCAATGGCTAATTTGGAAAAGAACATTAGTCTCAAAATGGAAGCCATAATAACAGAAGTGAAAGCTGAGGTTAGAAAGGCTATTGATGAGATGCAATCTAATTTAAATATTCTAACAGCTAGAGTAAGGGAAGCTGAAGATCATATCAGGGATTTAGAAAACAGATCGATTAAGAAGGAGGAGCAAGAGAAGTCTTGGAGCAAACAGCTAAAATCCCATGAAAAGAGAATAAGGGAAATAAATAATGCCATGAAATGCTCCAATATCAGAATTATTGGAATCACCTAAGGAATTGAGAGAGAGAGAAGCCTAGAAGATATTGTAGAACAAATCATGGATGAAAATTTCCCAAATATGGGGAATGAAACAAATGTTCATGTCCTAGAAGCAGAGAGGAAATCCCCCAAGATCAATGAGGTCAGAAAAACCTCCAGGCACATAATTGTGAAATTCATGAATCATAAAACCAAAGAATATGTCATAAGGGCAGCTAGGGGAAAGTGATCCCCTACCTATAGAGGGAGGACCATCAGAATAACATCAGACCTTTCCACAGAAATCTGGCAAGCCAGAAAGGGCTGGCAAGACATATTCAGGAAATTACATGACAAAAATATGCAACCAAGGATAATGTATCCATCAAGGTTGACTTTCAAAATGGAAGGAGAAATAAAGAGCTTCCAAGACCGCCAAAGTCTAAAAGATTATGCAACCACCAAGCCAGCACTACAAGAAATACTAAGAGGGGTTCTATAAAAGAGAAACGAACACAAGAGTGACACAGAACAGAAATTTACAGAGGTAATCTATAGAAACATGAACTTCAAGGGCAACATGATGTCAATAAAAATGTATCTATCAATAATCACTCTCAATGTGAATGGCCTAAATGCTCCAATAAAAAGGCACGGGGTTGCAGACTGGATTAAACAACAGGACTCATCCATATGCTGTTTACAAAAGTCTCATCTTGAATCTAAAGACACTTCCAGATTGAAAGTGAGGGGATGGAAGACCATCTTTCATGTCAACAGACCCCAAAAGAAAGCCAGGGTAGTGATTCTCATATCAGACAAATTGGATTTTAATCTAGAGTCTGTACTCAGAAACACAGAAGGACACTACATCATTCTTAAAGGGTCTATACATCAAGAAGATCTAACAATTGTAAATATTTATGCCCCTAACATGGGATCAGCCAACTACATAAGCCAACTGTTAAACAAAATAAAGAATCATATTGATATAAATACATTAATTGTAGGAGATCTTAACACACCACTCTCAGCAATGGACAGATCATCTAAACAGAAAATCAGCAAAGAATCAAGAGCCTTGAATGACACATTGGACCAGCTGGATCTCACAGATATACTCAATACATTTCACCCTAAAACAGCAGAATACTCATTCTTCTTGAGTGCACATGGAACTTTCTCCAGAATAGACCACACACTAGGTCACAAAACAGGGCTCCACCGATACCAGAAGATTGAAATTATTCCCTGCATATTCTCTGACCGCAATGCTGTGAAACTGGAACTCAATCACCATAAAAAGTTCAGGAGAAAAACAAAGAATTGGAAGCTAAGGACGATCCTGCTCAAGAATATGTGGATCAACCAAGGAATTAAAGAAGAACTGAAACACTTCATGGAAACCAATGAGAATGAAGATACATCGATCCAAAAGCTATGGGACACGCAAGGGCAGTCCTAAGGGGGAAATTCAGAGCCATCCAAGCGTCACTCTAAAAAATTGAAAAATCCAGAATACACCAACTCTCATTACACATTAAAGAACTGGAAAATCAACAAAAAATTAAACCAACCCCTCACACAAGATGGGAAATAATTAGGATTAGAGCAGAGATAAATGAATCAGAAACTAGAGATACAGTAGAAAGCATCAACGAAACTAGAAGCTGGTTCTTTGAAAGAATCGATAAGATTGATAAACCACTGGCCAAACTAATCCAAAAGAAAAGGGAGACAACCCAAATTAATAAAATTATGAATGAAAGGGGAAAGATCATGACTAAGACCAAGGAAATAGAAACAATCATCAGAAATTACTATCAACAATTATATGCCAATATGTTTAACAACCTAGAAGACATGGATACATATCTAGAAACCTATAAACTTCCAAGATTGAAACAGGAAGACACTGACAATTTGAATAGACCTATATCTAGTAACGAGATCGAAGTACTGATCAAAAACCTCCCCAAAAACAAGAGTCCAGGCCCAGACGGATTCCCTGGGGAATTCTACCAAACATTCAAAGAAGAAACAACACCTATTCTTCTGAAGATGTTTCAAAAAATAAAAACAGAAGGAAAACTTCCAGACTCTTTCTATGAAGCCAGTACCACTCTAATCCCCAAACCAGACAAGACCCCATCAAAAAGGAGAACTTCAGACCAATATCGCTGATGAATACGGATGCCAAGATTCTCAACAAGATCCTTGCCAACAGGATCCAACAATACATTAAAAAGATTATCCACCATGACCAGGTGGGATTTATCCCAGAGATGCAAGAGTGGTTCAACACTCGCAAAACAATCAACGTGATAGAACAAATCAATAAGAGAAGAGAGAAAAACCACATGGTACTCTCAATTGGTGCAGAAAAGGCATTCGACAAAATACAACATCCATTCCTGATCAAAACTCTTCAAAGTATAGGGATAGAAGGAACATTTCTCAACCTCATATAATCTATCTATAAAAAACCCACAGCCAATATCATCCTCAATGGCGAAAAACTGACAGCCTTTCCTCTGAGATCAGGAACAAGACAAGGATGCCCACTCTCACCACTACTGTTCAACGTAGTGTTAGAAGTCCTAGCAACAGCTATCAGACAACAGGAAGAAATAAAAGGTATCCAGCTTGGCAAAGAGGAAGTCAAACTCTCTCTCTTTGCAGATGACATGATACTATATGTGGAAAACCCAAAAAACTCTACCCCCAAACTACTAGAACTCATACAACAATTTGGTAATGTGGCAGGATACAAAATCAATGCAGAGAAATCAGTTGCATTCTTATACACTAACAATGAAAATATAGAAAGGGAAATCAGAGAATCGATTCTGTTTACTATAGCACCAAAAGCTGTAAGATACTTAGGAATAAACCTAACCAAAGAAGTCAAGGATCTGTACTCGAGGAACTACAGAACACTCATGAAAGAAATTGAAGAAGACAGAAAAAGATGGAAGAGCATTCCATGCTCATGGATCGGAAGAATAAACATTGTCAAAATGTCTATACTGCCCAGAGAAATCTATACTTTCAATGCCATTCTGATCAAAATTCCACCAACATTCTTTAAAACGTTGGAACAATCAATTCTAAAAATTATATGGAACCAAAAAAGACCCCGAATTGCTAAGGAATTGCTGAAGAAGAGAATCAAAGCTGGGGGCATCTCATTACCTGACTTCAGGCTTTATTACAAAGCTGTGATTACCAAGACAGCATAGTACTGGCACAAAAACAGACAAATAGACCCATGGAATAGAGTACAGAGTCCAGATATGGACCCACAAATCTATGGTCAAATCATCCTTGACAAAGCAGGAAAAAATATCCAGTGGAAAAAAGACAGTCTCTTCAATAAATGTTGCTGGGAAAATTGGACAGCCACATGTAGAAGAATGAAACTAGACCATTCTCTTATACCACACACAAAGGCAAACTCGAAATGGATGAAAGACCTCAACATGTGGCAGGAATCCATCAAAATCCTGGAGAGAACATAGGCAGTAACCTCTTTGACATCGGCCACAGCAACTTCTTTCAAGACACGTCTCCAAAGGCAAAGGAGACAAAAGCAAAAATGAACTTCTGGGATTTCATCAAAATTCAAAGCTACTGTACAGCAAAGGAAACAGTCAACAAAACAAAGAGGCAACCCACAGAATGGGAGAAGATATTTGCAAATGACACTACAGACAAAGGGCTTGTATCCAAGATCTATAAAGAACTACTCAAACTCAACATCCAAAAAGAAGATGAACACATCAAAAAATGGGCAAGAGACATGAAGAGGCACTTCTCCATAGAAGATATACAAA
>PITA01014196.1:0-54491 GCA_004023965.1 Spilogale gracilis | reverse complement strand
CACACACACACACACACACACACACACACACACACACACACCAATCATGGGTTTTGCAATAAAAAGCCTTGAATTAAATCATGGCTTAGCCGAGTTACATTTCTGAGTTCCAGTTGCCTCTACTACAAAATGGGGAGAAGAAATAGATAAATAACATACATTCATTGGGGAATATGAAGTTACAGGGAAATTTGACATTTCTTATTTTGATTTTGACTTCACAAGAGTGTTTTGCAGGCAGAAAAATCAATGAAGTTATAAAAGCTAAATAAATAAATAGAGAAATAAATAACTAAATTAAAATCCCATTTTGTTGACTAAATGATCGGGTTATAAACTTGGGTAAATAACAGCACCTGTGAATACACGTTCCTGTCTTCCTTTCTGCACACAATGTGGGTAGAGTATTTTGCCAGATCATAGCCATGCTTTGAAGACCTTCTATTTCTCACAGGTGAAACTGCCAGAATTTTTTCTTCTTCTTTTTTCTGGATTTCACGGTCAATGGCAGTGTTAGTATGATTGAAGATACTGCAAATTCATACGCACACGCACACGTATGTATATATACGAATCTTTCTAGTTTACTATAGATGAAAGAAAGTTGTTTTCAGGGCTTACAGATTTTATTAAATAAGTACCTTATTTACTCCACTGATCTGTGAAAAACCACCTACATCAAATAGTTAAGTCTTAGTACTCTACAGGTGGAGTAAAATGCAACATTCTCATTAAGTCTGAAAACTATGATGTTTATATCGGCATTTGGACAGAGTTTGCTTTGAAGATAATTCCTTTGTTTTTATGTATATGTCTAGCAACAAAATGTGGATCCTATTTCTTTTGATTCATCTGATCTCATTCTAGATAATTTTTTGAAAGGGGGAGGGGTCCATGACTAATTATAAGATGTTGTCAAGTTGCTACAAATTGAAAGGCTTTCATCTTTGGCTCATAGACTTTTCCACAAATCCTAAGGCAGTCTTCCAAAAAAGATTCCTAACACCCCTTCTCATCCAAAAATTGTAACAATAAAATAAATCAAACTGATGGCTTTAATGGCCTGTTAATATTTACCAGCCCTTCCTTCTCTTGCCTGTTTCACTCTGGCGATCTATGATAAAATTCACAACGCTGAGCTCTAGTGCCCTAAGTGAATGTATGCTACTGAAATGAATTTAAATCTCAATTATAATTAAAGCTAGTTGTCTACAGGGAGATTTTTCTTAAGCCTCTCCTAATACATCCCAGACTCCCAGTCTATGGGTCTCATTAAATTTCTCAGCTGCCCTCGGGATTCCCAGGCTTTGGAGTGCTAAGTGATGCTTATTGTTCAACTGTACAGAAGGAGCTAATCTTTGAGTAGGAAGGCAAGAACATACACACACACACACGCACACACACACACACACACACACACACAAAGAGGCATATATAAGATGTTATAAGACATGTCCACAAAAAATGCAATGACAATCCAAGGAGCACATATTCCATAGCGAAAAATCAGGAGATGCTTCATGAAGATGATATTTGCCCCCAGATATTGAGGAAAAGGCTGAAATTTAAAGGCTGAAATAGAGACAAGGGACCATAAATGAGTAAAAGGCAGATGTGAGAAAAGGAGAGTGTTATTATTTGGTGTGCCTCAGCACAGATTAGCAGCAAAACCTTAACCTCTTAGACCTTGGGGCAACCTGGTAGGTTCTAGGGTAACCCTACGTCTAGATAAAATGTAGTAATCAGTACCTGATACTCACTACTCAACTAGGTTGTGTTAGTAAAGCAAAGGAGGTACTCTTCCACAAGACATCTGTATCAACAGCTGGCTACTAGCACGCCTCTATGCATTGTGAGAAAGAAGTATCTGGGATAGCTGAAGTAGACTGCATGGCAGAGCCCAAGACACTCACTCAAGGAATATGGCTTATGCGTAAGTGAAGGTCAGATGGAAGCACTAAATCTTTTTACAGAAACAGCAAGCGAATTTGAGTCAGGAAAACTTTACTATCTTAAGGTGAATTATGAGTACAAAGACATAGGTAACAACATCTCAGAGAGTAAAGTAAAACCAACTAAATCTTTAAAGCATCAGAAAACCACAGAATAGCATGTAAGGAGTGAGCTCAGAATAGAGAAGTGACATTGGGATTTAACTATCAAAATTCCCACTGAGGTCCCTAATGCCCCCAGATGGGCAGGTCACCAGGGTTGCTTGGAGAAGTGGCTGTTGTGTATCGTCTATGATATACAATAGGAATAACCTTTGGCATCTCCAAACAACAAGTAAAAAATGAGGCCTCATTAATGGGTAGATGAGATACTTTCTACTTTTCTCTGAATCAAAAACTTACTTGTTTCATGAAAATGTCCAATGTTATTTCAAAGAATCTCTTGCAAGTCTTTGTTTAGGAAATGTCCACTCACTCTCATCTTGGTCAAGCGGTTGTGCAACAACCTCCATCTGACAGTGAGCACGCTGAGAACAGCGTTCGAGACATGCTCTTCTTCTCATGACTCTAACATCTTCAGCTGACAACGTCACGCTGCGTCTGAGTTAGAACCTCCTTAACCCTGCATCTGACCCAGAGCAGCCTGGCTCATACCCAGTGTTAATTACTCTTTCAGGTGGCCAGATGCTTCAATTTAAGTTCTTATCAATGCCAGATGTTTGAAAATGACTTCAGCAGGGCCAGCCCCATGCTATCTTCCTCTCTCTTGAGTCTTCCTTCTAGCCTGAGAAACTCTGTATCCACAAGCACATACCAGCCTGTTCTGAGATTTTAAGCCAAATTAAAAACAAAAACAAAAACAAAAACAAAACACCTGTTCCTCTGTCTATGAATGAAGTTGCCCACAGTCTACTGACTCTATTATAGCCACTCTCTGAATCTTAGTTGTGACACAATTATATCGCCCTGCTGAGAATAGGATGAAGAAAAAGAGCTAACCAACATTTATAGTCCTCTGATATAGATTAACTTACTGAAACTTATAATTATACTTTGAAGTTAGGTAATATTATTATATGCTTGCATCTCCTTCCATTTTAAACTTACCATATTTCAAAATAAGCTCATCTTCCACCCCAAATCTCCCTTTCCCCAGCCCTGCCCAAATTGAAGCTTCCATTTATTCAGTCCAAAAACTTTAGCATTATTCCTAACCTTGCTCTTTCCTATCCCACCTTGAAGCATCTCAAAAATTATATATACTCCAGACATACTCAGAATCCAACCAATTCTAAAAAAAAAAAAAAAAAAAGAATCCAATCAATTCTTACCACTTGTGCCTCGATTATCATGGTGTAAGAAATGACCATATTTATTTCACATGAATTACTCCAACAGCCTACTAATTGTTCTGTCTTGTTCTCTCCTCATTCACCTCTCTTCAGTCTATACTCCCCACAGAAGCCTGAGGAATCCAGCATCCTAACCCACATATCCCACTTGTAGTTCCTCAGTTCTATCACTCCCTCCTTTCCTTCACTGGTCCATAGACTTTGATGTTCCTCGAAGGCACTAAGCATGCTCTCACTTCATGTCCTCTCCCCTCATTTCCTCCACCTGAACATCTTTGCTCCCAGATATTTGCATGCTTCAGTCTTTTACCTCCTTTTGGTTTCTCTTACCTTCTTTGTGATGTCTTTCCTTGACTATCCATTGAAAATGGCAAGACACTCCCACACCAGCATGATTTGTTCCTCCCCTCCTTTATAGTGTTCTATGGAGCTTACCACCATCCAACATAATATTTATTTAAAAGCACTTTTATTTTACTTGTTTGTTGCCTCTGCTGACTCAAATGTGGATGAAGAAGAGCTAGCATGTGTACTTGTGTTGCTCCTTATTTTATCCCCAAAGCCAAGAAAAGTGCCTGAATCACAGTGGGTGCTCAATAAACATTTGTGGAATGACTGAATTAATACAAGGGAAACAACGAGTTTGGAGAAAAACAGACTTGTCATGATCCAACCTTCTTTTCTAACTTACTAGCTTTTGACCTCATGTGTAACTTTTTCCCAGTATCAGCTTCATTCACCTCATCTATAAAGCAGAAATAGCATGAAGAGTATTGACTAAAATGGTAAATATGAAATGTCCAGGATGTAGTAGGTATGAAACTGATGACAATTGTTATTGCTATTAAAATATCATTTTTAATAACCTGTGGAATGCCATTTTCATTCTTCAAAAACGGAAAGAACTTCTACTTTTACCACAAAGTAAAGGCATACGAATTAAGTAAAAATATATATATATAAAATAAGTAAAAATGGTCAGCACAGGGTGTGGTCCATAGAAGTTCTATAATGAATGATTGTTTCAGCTGTAGTTAAACTAGCCTCAAGACTTTTATAATACTTCTATGCACTAAACTTCTTGAGTTAAAAAATAGCTCAGTATCCTGGGGATTGGAAGGATTTTATAAATTCTAAGACTTAATATACCATGTTGCTAAAAGAGTGCTGTGCCTAGGGCTTTCATATCCAGTTGTTGAGCTTGTAGTGGCTAAGAATAAGGATTCTTCAAGGCCTACTGAACAGCTCCCAGGTCCAAAGTAGGTGGCCCTTGTTAAAGAGATTTCTTTTTCAACTTCATGAAAATCCACGAGGACTTCACTGGTTTTTATTTGCTATCAAAAGCACACACACTCCTGGGGAGGCATTCTTACAACCTTCTTCCTGCAGGTAACCAACCCATTGGAAAAAAAAGTAGCACTCTGTTATCATTACCGAGAAAAAAACCAATTCCAGTTTCTGTCAGTATCAAGTCAGCTAATTAGCCAACAGGAAATCTGGTGCTATGATTTTCTTTTGCCAAATCACATGAAAACAAGCCAAGTAACTCACCAGCAGAATACTGGAGCTAGTTTGCACCAGTCTGCAAGAGAATATTCTGCACATCTCTTTCCTCCTCTGTGTTCAAGGACGTTACATTGGTTATTGGAAATAGGCCATAGGGGAAGGATTTAAACCACAGAAACAAGAAAACACCAGAAACCAGAGCTTTCTTTTTTTTTTTTTCCTCAGAGAGTTGGTTTTCCAGCACACTACCAGTTCTACCTTGTTATTTCCAAATGTATGAAATAAACAACCATTCATTCAAAAATGTGTTATTGCTGTGCCTTCTCTGTGCAATGCATTGAATTTAGGAGCTGGTCTCTGAAATAGATGCATACCATTCAGTTGAATAGAATGGTTGCCTCAAATTGTTTTACTGCCTTGAAATTTCTGGTTTATGGTTTGGTTTCCTGAACACTCAATGTGCATTGTGAAGCATTTTGCTTTACTGCAGAGACATTTCATTGTATTTGTAACATGAATATGGAGCTTTAAAGATGTAAAATGTGATAAATCTAGCATAGAGAATTTTCATGTTATTTAGCCTATTTGTCATAGTTGGGGGGGGGGGCGCGGAATAACCACCCTGAGAAAATCAAGGTCCGGCCAATAATGTGATCATTTCACCTAGTGAGACAGCCAGGATAGGAGACTTCAGAGACATGGACCAATTTTTCTTTCAAAAGGTGTCTCAAATACACCTGGAAAGTTCTGAAATTATATTTTATAAACTGGAATGTGGCAAGAAGATGCAATCTCTCTGATTGTGTCCTCTGCATTGCTTACCTATCACCTCTCAGAGCTTTCAACTAGGTCATGTGAAGGTGGCTCAGAAAAATTGGCCAAAGCTTGTATTACATGGTCAGAAAAAACTGCAAATTTTTTCTGCAAAATCATATTTAGGAGGATGGCAGTAAAAGGTGGCTGCCACTCTTTTACGCATACTTTTTGATGTCTTTAATTTCTTTATTAGCTTTTATATCTTGACCTTAGCTTTGAAAATAAAATTAATATTTAATTAAAGAATTTCTTATGGGCTCTCAGCTTCCCAACCATTTCTTACAAGTCAATTTCCTTTTAATCCTATCCTCTCTTGTTTCACTCTAGTTTGGGAAGCAAGATTTTGAAATATGACTTTCTACATTTGTCTTTTCCCATAAACTACTGCCTCCATTATGATAAGCCCTTTAAAAAAAAGATGTAATACATTTCTTCAAGGCGTGAAGCTTCTAAATATCTAGAGAGACAGAGAGGAGCCAAATCTTTATTTTTGTGGTCTTAAAGAAAGAAGGAGAAGAAAAAAACTACAACATTTTAAATAGGTTTTATCACAAGAATCTCTCTTCCTTAACAAAGTGATTATTATCTCATTACTTTGTTTCGAAGTTTCTAATAATAAAACTAGCTTTGTTTTTGATAATGCCAACATATATTTTAAATAAGATTTTAATTCTGAATGTAATAAAACCATATATAAAAGGAAATAACTACTTAGGCATGACAAAGCTTTAAAACCTAATAATTTTTGAAAACGTTAAAACCCACAGAATAGGGTAGTTTTCTGTTAATATTGATTATTTTCTAGGCTGAGTACTGTATAGTGTCCTAATTATTTCAATTAGTGGCAGCTAAGAAGTTTAAAGGACAGACAGAATTCTGCTATAAAGTTCCAAATTCTCTGTACAGTCTAATTTTCTGTACAGAGGAGATGATAAAGGAAGAGGAAATGAAAGTTTCATTTCCATGAAACAAGGTATACCAAGCATAAATATGCAAAATCTTTATTTCAATAGGCTTGCTTAGTCTTTACTGAAAATTGTATAAAGTGGAACTCACCATACTTCAAATTCCAATTCTCCTATTTATTTTTTAGCACTAAGCACTCATGGGAAGCTTTTCACCCAACGAGCACGCTTTTTAAGATGAAGACAAACAAAACCAGGATGTTTTTTTTTTTTTTAATGGTTCCTGTAAATACTCATTATTTAGAAAACTCTCCAAGTATACCCCTGCCTTATCAATACACAAAATCAAAGCTGATGTCCTCTAAGTAGGTGTTTATGATGTAGGTCATAAAGATTTCTTTTCAACTGCAGTCAATGAGTGAACTCTTCAGCTTTTGCAGCAAGCCCTTTGTGTTGCATGAAGCACGTTCTGTGTCTGGTCCATCAAGGTTCTTAGAGTATCAGAGTTCTTGAGCTTTCTCTAAGCCTCTACATCCACTAGTCTGGGACTGAAGTGCTAGACTATTTGCTGATAGTCCTTCAGCCTTTCTGTCAAGGTTCTTTTTGTTTTGGTGGATAAAGCCATTGTCTATGTGATACTTACCTTGATAGACTTTATAATCAATTCATTGAATTCAGAGCCCCTCCGTGGGCTATGTGTTTAAGGACAGAATTAATGCCTGTCTTAAAGGACGGCAACGTTAAATCATTTTGTTACCATATACTGCTATTTTTGTTTATTTTTGTAGTTATTTTTTTCCTTGTGTATAATGGGATGTGTGGCATTGCATTTGACTCATAGACTACCAGTCTACATATATTGCAAAACACAAGGCTGCTGCAGTTGCTATTTTGGGGTCAAAGTATGTGTCATAAAATAGAGGGGCACTGGCCCTTAAATATTTTAAGTATATGTGTGAAGAGAGGTGCTTAACTTTCCTCTGTTTCTCCCAAGGCCTCAACAATCAGCACCTGGGTTCCTTTGTAGGAATAGGACTCCCATTAAGAAATCCCTGACTGGCTAAAGAAATGTGAAATGTGGGACCACATTATCTAGAAATGTTACAGAACTCCTTTTCTGCAGAATTTTTTGAGAATGTAGACAGATTACTTCCTAGCATCTCAAAGTGTGCTCTCTCGCTCTGCTAAACTCCTATGGCAAGTCATGTATGAAGAGTAAAGTGCTGCATCAGGCACTAGCAGCACTCAAAGATGAACGAGACACTGCCTTCCTCAAAGGAAATGAAAGACAACTTCCGAACATATATCGTAGTTACGTTAGTCTTTCTATTTCAGGACCGGGAATGGTTTTTATATAACTTGATATTTATGTCTCTATGATATGTATATAGTACAGGACCTATATATCCTACTTAATGCCTAGCATATTCTCTAACAGGTAGGAGAAAAGTTGTTCATTTAATTCATTGAGTAAATATTGCTTCATTCCGTAATTATCCTGAAGTTCCTACTACGTGAAGCAATCATCTCTTTAAGATGGTTTTTGCAGGTATTCCTACCCAAATACAGGAGATTGGATTTGGTAAAAAGTTGGATTTTTGTTTTTTTGTTTGTTTGTTTGTTTGTTTGCTTCTTCTACCTTGACTATATTTTAAATTTAGTAATGAAAATAGATCTATCAAAATATCTTCAAAAATGCTTCCAAGGGACTACCACTTTTAGGATGTTAGAGTAGATTTTCCTTTTCCTATTCACACCATTATGTACTTTGAAAACCCTGGATATTGTATATAAGAGAAGAAGTAAAGAAAGGAAAAAACAAGAAGACCTTGAAAGGTGGCGATAAGGAGGCAGACAATCTAGGAAGCCTAGAGCCAAGTGATGACACAGTGGTAAGAATTCTTGGGTTTTCCTTTTTCCCCACAGAGACAAGAGATCCAGAAATACTGACAGGTCCAGACAAAAAAAAGAAGAAGAAAACAACAAAGTCCTGTTCTCTCTATCCAAAAGACAAAGAAAAGGTAGCTTAGCAAGGAAGAAAACCATGAGACAATGATTCTTATCCAGCCGAACATCACAGAAAAAAAATCTTGATTCTATCCCCACTTAGGCCAGCAAAAACTGAGTGTTGACCTATATTTTCACCTTCACCAAGCTATAAAAAGTCCCCCCAAACTCCCCACTAAGGTGATACCAGAAAAGGCCAAGTAGAACACCAGAATGTTTATCTTCACCAGGGAGCAACAAGGCATCCTCTACCCCTTGTACTGTCAGTAGAAATAACATAGAGAACCTGGATTACTATCTCCACCCAACAGTAACAAGAAGACCTTTCCCTGACATGCCAGAACAGTTTCAGAATTGGCCACGGGGACAGTCATGACTTTCACCTCCGCCCAGCAGTAATGAGGCCTCTCTTCTGCCTATGCTGTCCACAGTGGCCAAGTGGGTATCAGTTACATGCACTCCTATACCAGGAAGGGAAGTGTCAGTGGACATCTAGTGGGAGATCTGAAACACCTGCCCAGAAGTAATGAGAAGGTCCCATCCACTCATCTGTCAACAAAGGCCAAATAAGGAACATGGAATTCTATTCCATCCTGGTGTGAATTCTGCCTTTGCTTTCCCCTGCTGGAGCGACATCAAAAAGAGCCAGCTAAAACAGAAGCTCTGATTAAGATATAGAGTCTCATAATAAAATGCCTCCAATGTCCACGTTTTAAGTGCAAATTACTCATTACACCAATAACCAGGAGGATTTCAAATGAAATGAAAAAGACAACCCATAGATGCCTACTCGAAAAGGAACAAGTGTCCACCCACAGGCAATCAAGTTAAATTTGACCTAAGTTTCACCTCCTATACTAACTTAACTCAAAATGGATTATGCACTTAAAGTAAGTAAGAATATAAAACTTTTTTGGGGAAAAAAAAAAAAAAACTAACATGAGAAGGAACCTTTGGGGCCTGGAGGTAGGCAAAGAATTCTTAGACTGGACACTAACAGCATGATCCATGAAAGGGAAAACTGATAAATAAACTGGGCATCAACAAAATTCAAAACTTTTGTTCTGTGAACACCTATTAGAGGATGAGAACCCAAGTTAAAAAATGGGGGAGAACATCTGAAAACTGTTATCTGACAAGGATTAGTACCTAGAATATACAAAAAATTAAAAAAAAAAGTTCTCAAAACTCAAAAGTTGAAAAACTGGGGCACCTAGGTGGCTCAACTGGTTAAGCATCTGTCTTATGCTCAGGTCATGATCTCAGGGTCCTGGGATTGAGCCCTGCATTGGTCTCCCTTCTCAATAGGGAGTCTGCTTCTTCTTCTGCCCCTGTCTCCTCTGCCTGCTGCTTATGCTCTCACTCTCTCTCAAATAAATAAATAACTTAAATACAAACAAACAATCCAATTAGAAAATGGACAGGAGACATGAACAGATATTTCCCCTGACAAGGATATGCATATAGTAAATAAGCAAAAAAAAAATGATTTTGAGCATCACTAGTTTTTAGGGAAATGAAAATAAAAAACACAATGAGATAATTAGGGAAAAAGCTCTTTGATACTGGTCTTGGCAACTTTTTTATTTCTTCTTTTTTTTTTTTTTTTTTTTTTATATGACACCGAAAGCACAAGCAACAAAGGCAAAAATCAACAAGTGGGACTAGGCTGGCATTATGTATTTGCATAGCCACAAAGCCCAGGACTGGCTACCAGTTGGGATTCAAGGGCCCCCTGCCTTAGGATGCTGTAGGCAGGAACAGGGAAGAACTCAGAATGGCTGGCATCTGAAAACATGAAAACCTGTGGGGTTAAATCCACTGAAATTCGTAGGCACCCTGAGCTTAGTTTCTTTAGTGGCAAAACCTGATAAAGTCTTCTGCAGATCAGGTCACTAAGAACCACTGTCCCCTGCTGCATGGCTGATACTAGGATCCCTGCCCTTTGTTCCTAGCTACTCCTATACATGTTAGCTCTGCCAGTTTCTGGATGGGCCACATCCCAGTGGGTCCTTCATGCAGTGTCCCAAAACGTAGGAGTAGCGCATTCCTCACTCTGTTCTCCCTTTTCTGGTTGAGAGGATCTTTTTCTAGCTTTCCTGTTACCAATCAAAACCACAATGAGAGATCTCCTCATATCTGTTAGAATGACTATTATCGACCCCCCCCCTCAAAAAAAAAACCCACAAAATAATAGCAATAAGTGCTGGCAAGGATGTGGAGAAAAAGAAACCACATTGTACCATTGGTGGGAATGTAAATTGGTGCAGCCACTGTAGAAAACAGTATGGAGATGCCTCCCAAAATTAAAAATAGAACTACCATATGATCCCGTAATTTCACTTCTGGATATATATCTAAAGAAAATGAAAGTATCTTGGACAGATGTCTGCATTCCCATGTTCAGTGCAGCATTATTCACAATAACCAAGACATGACAACAATCCAAGTGCCAATCAACTGATGGATAAAAAAATGCGATATATTTTTTCATATTATATATAACTATATATATATGAAATATTCAGTCATAAAAATTCCTGTCATTTGTGATAAATGAGTAGACTTTGAGGGCATAATGCTAATAAAATAAGTCAGATGAGAAAGACAAATACTGTATGATCTAAAAAAAACACTGAATTCATAGAAACAAATAGTAGATTGATTATTACCAAGGGTTGTGGATGGAAGTTATAGGGAGGCATTGCTGAAACATATAAACTTTGTTAGAAGATGAATAAGTTTTGGAGAACTAAGGTATAACATGCTGTCTATAATTAGCAATACCATTTGTATAGCTGAATGTTGCTTAGAGAATAGATCTTAAATGTTCTCATCACCACCACAACAAAATGTAATCATTTGAGATGTAGCACGCTGTTAACTAACCTTATAGTAATAAACCATTCATAGCATCACTTGTATCAAATCATCAGTTTGTACATCTTAAACTTATACAACGTTATTGTCATCCTATCTTCACACAAAAATCTGAACATTAATTTTTATAGCAACTTTATTTATAACTGCCCCAAACTGGAAACAACTGAGACATCCTTCAGCAGGTGAATAGTTAAACACACTATTGTATATCCTACCAGAAATAGTAGTTAGTTGAAAAAAAAATGAACTAGTGCACCCAATAACTTAGATGAATCTCCTGAGAATTACATTGCATAAAAAAAGCCAATTCCAAATGATTCCATTTATACAACATTCTTGTAATGAGTAAATGATAGAAACTGAAAGATTAGTAGTTATCAGTCGCTTAAGGAAAATGTTGAGGGATGTGGGTGAAGTGGATGTGGCTACAAAAGGACAAGAAGAGGGACCCTTGTGATGATAGAAACACGACTGTACTAATGTTGTATCCTAGTTGTTGTCTTATAGTTTTTTAATGTAATTATCACTGGGGGAAAGTGGAACAGAATACATGGAATTCTTCTATGTCATTTCTTAAAATTACACATTATGTATTATGTGGAGCAGTGGGTTTGGTACATTAACAATGAAACTTGGAACACTGAAAAAATAAAATAAAGTAAATTATTAAAAAGATAAATAAAAAAACATTAAACAAAATAAAATAAAAGAGTAAAAACAAAAAATACATTAATATATACTGTTTCACAATGAAATAATTAAAAATTCAATCATCGATAACATCACAGCTACATATTTTGCCTCTGGACTATATGGTGATCACAGAAATACCCTTAGTTGATTTTAAGGAAAACTGTCCAGTTTAGCCCTGGGCCAGTGTTTCCTGAGGTGCTCCTAATTCAGTTACTACCTCTCATTCAAATGCATCCTCCACTATTTCGTTTTGAGAGGTGGGGTTTGGGTTGCCACAGAGCCACAGAGCACATCCCTTTATCACTTGGTTCTGTCTGTGAGTTCCCTTCTAGTTTCTCAGGCTACAATATTTGCTGAACATGATCCCTCACAAAGTTCTGAGTCCCAGCTCCATATGGTCCCCAGTCTGAGCTCCCAGGGCACTAGCACCAGCCAGCTGGTAGAACCCTTCTTAGAGAAACAAATCTCAGCAAAGTGGAGTCCTCCCCACCCCTTGAGCTTCTTCTTTTTTTTTTTTTTAAAGATTTTATTTATTTATTTGACAGAGAGAATGACAGCTGGAGAGGGAACACAAGCAGGGGGAGTGAAAGAGGGAGAAGCAGGCTTCCTGCCCAACAGGGAGCCCGATGCGAGGCTCATCCCAGGACTCCAGGATCAGGACCTGAGCTCAAGGCAGTGGCTTAACCAAGTGAGCCATCCAGGTGCCCCCACACCCTGAGCTCCTGAAATTCCTCTACTTTTCAGGCAACACCCTCCCTAAGACTCCTGAAGTCTAGCTCTGCAAAATCCCTCTTTCAATATTCTAACTTCTAATCGTTCCAAACTCTTGCCTGCTGTCCCTAAAGCCGGGAGCAGCAAATTCTGTAGCGAATACTTCAATGATTCCTCAGTGCCCCCTTTTGCCTTTCCAGTTCTCCAATATCTGGTTAATAATTCTTAAAATTGGGGCACCTGGGTGGCTCAGTTGGTTAAGCCACTGCCTTCGGCTCAGGTCATGATCCCAGAGACCCCAGATCAAGCCCCGCATCGGGCTTCCTCCTAGGCACGATGCCTGCTTCTCCCTCTCTCACTCCCCCTGCTTGTGTTACCTCTCTCTCTGTGTCTCTCTTTGTCAAATAAATAAATAAAATCTTAAAAAAAATAATTCTTAAAATTTATCTGTTAACATCACTGCTGTGGTTTCTTTTTCCTGAGTACAACCTAACAGATGCGGGCTATCAGGATTTAAAGCTGAATAAAGGGAAAGTAGCTAGAGAGGCAATAAAAGACTACTTATAAGGCAAAATCATGAGATGGGCAAATACAGTGCCAGAAAAAACAATCAGAAACAAGAGGGGGTATGGACACGAGTTCAGGGAGAAGTAGAGTTGCAGGGAGGTAAGTGTTCTGTTTTTGAGAACAGTGCAAACACAGGAGGACATCTAGTGCTGCCTTTTCCCCACCTTATTTTCAAGTTTTGTTTCCATTCTGGCCCACATATGTTACCAGAATAATTCTCTTTTCACTTACACAGGTCTTTCTTTCCTATAAACAAAAGATATTAACTAAAAGAAAACAGCTTTTCTGGAGTTCCTGGGTGGCTCAGTTGTTAAGAGTCTGCCTTCCACTCAGGTCATGATCCCAGGGTCCTGGAATGGAGCCCAGGGATCCTGCTTCTCCCTCATCCCCTACTTTGGTGGGGAATCTGCTTCTCCCTCGTCCTCTCACACTCCCCCGGCTTGTGGTCCTCACTCATTGCTCATTGTCTCTGTCTCTGACAAATAAATGAAATCTTAAAAAAAAAAAAAAAAGGAAAAGAAAACAGTATCCCCTTTTCTGAACAGATGAAAGGACTAAGATTAAAGGCAAAGAAAAGGGAAAATCGCATACACTTTAAAGAAAAAAGAACTTCACAGGACACCCGGGTGTCTCAGTCTGTTAGGCATCTGACCAACTCAGGCTGTGATCTCTGGGTCCTGGAAGTGAGCCTTGCAACAGACTTCATGCTTGCCTGTCCCTCTGTCCCTCCCTTGTTCATGCCCTCTCCATTTCTTTCTCAAACAAATAAATAAACTCTTAAGGAAAAGAAAAAAAAAGAGCTTCAGATCCTTTCTTTCTCTACAATACTTACTCTTACCATTACCTCCTCATCTTTAGCGAGCACTTTCCACACTACAAAACAACTCCGAATCTATGTTCTTACATGGCTCTCAAAAGAAAGTGGTCTCCCTAGAGACAGATATCATGTCTCTATTGGCTTAATCTACATAATGTGATGGAGTTTAGGCAAGAAAGAATAGTTGTCTTCCAGGAAGCTCTTGAGTTATGAATTTAGGACAGATAGCTTTTCTACATGCAACCCAGGGAGACTGAATATTAACAGGAAAATGCATGAGCAACTCCTCCTCCAAGTGTGGTTTCAGGTTCTTACATTTCTTCTTCCCTCCTTAAAACAGCATGAATGATTCGAGTCAGTATCTGCCCATTAAAATAGCAAGTACAAATGTCTCTCTTGCCATAGATGAAGGTTCAGGCTTTGATCTTTTATTGTTCTCCTAACACAGTGAAACACCACCGATGAATGAACATATTATTTCCATTTAACAGAGTTGGACAGCTCTTACTTCTAGGCTCATGCAGCCTTGCCCGTTGACAGTACGACACACGGCAGAAGGAGATGCCACAACGCACACCCCAGCTCACAAACTGCCACTTGTAGGAGTCACCTGGACTTTCATGCCTCCCCACTGGTTCATTTTGATGATGAATAGTTGCCCAACAGCAACTATTTTCATGCTGTGACCACATCTAGCTTTCCAATCTCACCAGGTTTTCAAAGGAAGAATGAAAAGCCTGCTACCTTTCTCAAACACTTTGTTTCATATTAACGACCTAACTGTTGCCTCCATTTCAAAAGGGGAGGGGGGTGCATCACCAGTCGTCTGCCTGTTTCATTCTGAATCCCGGACGGGCCAATCTGCCACTCTTTGAACTCCCAGGCACCATAGAGAAACATCTGCTCCAGGAACAGTGAGTTGGACTCCCGCCCCACACAGGAATCACTGCTAGTAAAAGCTTTATGAGGTGGGTACTTTTCCCCCTGCTTCCTCTTTTTGTAACTGACTGAAGCCCAAATGAGCAAGATGAAATGGCTAGGTATTCAGCCATATGTTGGCATCCACATGTGTGTGCTTGGGAGGGAAGAGAAGCTGTCAGCTGTACCAAACGAACATTATAATCATCTGAAATGCAATTAACAGCCCCACAGCCAGTGAATCTTTGAAGGATTAAACAGTAAATTATGCCTCTCACTTACCTGCAGCAAATGTCCATGGACCAGTTTCCTTGTTTGTGAAATGTGAATCCAGTCCGTTTATTAGGATTCCAAAGTAGTTTCAGGATGTTTCCATACTGCTAATCTACACAGGTTATCTCTGTTCTTCTAGTAACTCCTATAAAAACATACACATACAGAGAGAATTAAAGAATGCACTTAGAATATATAATGCTAAATACTGGTTGGTAGTTTAGATATTTTAGCACCCATAACTCACACTATTTTTGTATTTACCATTCTTATTATTTGTAATAGAAAGTGATGGGAATAAAAATTTTCTCTTTTAAAGACTATCCTGAGTGTTAATGTGGTTTTGTGGCTACAATTACACCTAGTAGAAGTACACCAGGTGAGCAACCAAATCTTAATAAAAATGTATGAATTAGAGACTCAGGATAATAGATTTGGCTAAAATGTGCTTGTGATTGCATGCCCTCAGAAGGTGACAAGAAATTCAACTTTTAAGAAGTTACCATGGGCCTGGCATTGTGCTAGTAGCTTTTATATAAATAACAGTAATAAAATAAACAAAGCAAATAAAATAATAAAATAATTATTTTCTATAAACACACAAGTTTTACCCTGTCTAGCAGAATTTCAGCTCACTTCTCTGCACACTGTGGAAGAAGCTAGTTTTACCTACATTTTCACACCAGTTTCAGTATTCCTGATCTGTAAATAGGTCTTTATTTTGGATTTTTCTTTTAACTGGTTATAACACTCCTGGTTCTCTCATCGATTCACAAGTTTTATAAAATCGTTAACACCTGTTTATTTTATATCTGTAGAAGAATCATGATTTTATTTTATTTTTTTAAATGATCTCTTACCACTCATTACTCCAACTCTATGGGGCATATGTATTGTTAAGTACATTTTGCTCAGCTGATCCAAGGCTCAGCAGGGTCCCATGAGCCTGAGGGCCATGAACACAAACAGACATTCCCGGCTACTGGACACTGATACAAGCTGATGGGGCAAAGCTAAATCAAGCAATCTTTGTCCTCAAGGTCAAGGAGATCAGGATCAATCTTTATTGAGTACAGGCTATATGCAAGGTGCTTGCATGGATATCCAGGAACTGAAAACATATAAATCCTCACTGTCCAAAACTCACCATTTGCTATCTGAAATAGTGAACTCAAATAGAGTCAAACAGTGCTATACCCCTTACTATCTGAGCTCATTCTATAAAGTCTTAATAACCGAATTCAGGAATCAAATAGTTTGTATAGGGAAAGGCATTCTATGGTTAGGTTTAAATCCTCAAAGTCACCTTGTGAGGTAGGCATTCTTCCCATTTTTACAGAGAAGAAAAATGAGGCTCAGTGAAAGTGAAGTTAAAAAAAAAAAATCCCATCAGTTTAGAATATAAAGAGCTAGCAAGATCACACAGCCCAATGTCCTCATTTTATAGATGGAAAAGCAGAGTTCAGGGAAACAGAGTGATTCTCTTGAAGCTTTTATCCAGCTGGGGGCAGGGCCTACCTCAACATCCCCTGCTTCTACATTCTGTGTATCTTTCCACTTATCTGGGACTAGTCACCTGAGAGAATGGGCCACACACCAGTCAAAGCAGGCAGAAAAGCAAGGGGTAGATTATTAAAACTTGCTGAAGGCTATCTGATGGCCCCAGGGTGTCTTTCCAACCCCTCTAAACTGGTTATTTATCTATTCAGGTAATCTCAAGTTTTCTTTCTGAACTCATTTCCTTCTCTAGTCTAATATTATAATTGTGTATGTTTCTTAGTCTACCTAAGCAACACCGTGAACTATTTTAAATATTTCAAAAAGGCAGTGACTACTGTGGTACCTCCACAAAGAAAAAACCACCTAAAAGGTCAAGTGTCTTTATGGCTAGATTTAAATCAGCTCAAGGAGGGAATCATGTTTTCTAATACCAGTCTGGAATGACAGAAGGATATATTTTACTGATTAAAAAGAATTTAGAAAACACATTAAGTATCATCAAATCATGGACTCTGTTCAGTGGAGGAAAAAAAAATTCAAATTATGGGTTCATGTGACAGACAGAAAACACTAGAGGGGTCTTTGGTGGCCAAAGTTTTGGGAATCATTTTTCTGTGTTCTTCTGTTGCCCATGGATTTTGAATACCTCTACAGAAAACCACTATCCCGGATGGTTTTATACTAGGGTCAGAATTTGCTCACCAGTCCCAGTACAAACTCCCCCCGTCAGTAACAAGAGGACGGCAGCAGTGATGTCTTATTATCCCCATTTGCAGAGTGTGGTTGAAAATCTGGGCAGATTTTAGAAACTCTGGCAGAGTCAAATACTTTTTACCCACCTATGTTCCCACAGTCCAGAAACTTTTAGGGTCACATCCTCATGACCAGTAATCCATAACACCAAGCAAGATTCCATGCTTTCCCTCCTGTTTTGCCCACCTCATCCCAACTCTTTTTGCTTTTGGCCCCTCTAGTCTCCCTCTTCTCTTCTACCATTTGTGTTTCCTTCCCATTCTTTATTTGCCTCCTCTCCCTGCCCACAAGTATTGCTAGGAGGAAATCATGATCACAGGTATCTAATGAACAGCCTTATACTATATCACCTCTCAACAAGCACAGCAGAAACTACTAGCATCCCTCAAAGTACTATGTCATACCAGCAGCAACAGTTCCCTTTTTGTGAGGAAAAAATGCCACACATTTGTTACTTTTCTGTCCTTTCAGTCATTCACAACATGCTTCTTACATGGGACTGATTTTGTTTCGAGACCTCACACACTCCAAAGACTTTCCCTTAGGAAATTTACAACCTTCTGTTCCTTTCCAAGTCATCAAAATTCTAATGGAGTAGTGTACTATGTAAACCTATGCTAATTTCAGTCATTATGCAGATGTCCAAGTATATTGCAGGTTTCCACCTAAAAGTGTTATTTCCCTCTAGAGTCAAAGGTAAACTTGGATGAGTTACTGATCCCTTTGTTAAAATATAATCCACATATCTCTGGGTCACCAAACTTATCAAACCTCTGCCAGGAAAACAGGATCCCTCTAGAGAGGCTGCTCATATTGAAAATGGAGTGATGGGAAAACACTCTAAAGAAACTTGTTTTTAATTAATCATAAGCTCCCCACTTTGTGAATTTGTAAAATTCCTGTTTCTGTTTTCATTTAAGAAGCTCTGTTTGGCTCCATCTCAACTGCCAGGAAAACAGTATAAAAATATTTTTCATTAACAAATACATATTTTTCATGAGTTGCCCCCTTGTATTCCTCAGCAATTTAAAAGGATCTTCCTGGAATGTATTATTTTTAAACATTTAGAAACTGATGTTTTAGTGATGTGACAATTTATGACCAAGGCCATACAACTCGTCTTAAGTGTTAAAACCCAGACCTTACACCAGCCTCCATGTTCTTTTCCATTTACACATATTTTCACTTTCAACATGTTAGTCTAACATTGGTCCAAGCTGGACTTTCCTTGTATAAATATATCTAAATGGTTAAAGTGCTTATGTTCCATACAGAGTAAGATCTTCAGAGAGCAATGTTCCATTTAGGAGAAATAAGGAAGTTCTCATTTAGCCTTGTAACCAATTATACCTATGATGTTAATATGATTGGATTAAAGGCAAAGAGTACAGTTAAGATAAACTCAAAGATAAAGTCAGATTTTCCAGATGGAAGTAGGATGCAAGTTGACTTTTTTCCTCAGACGCACTCTGTCACTGTGGCCTTTCCAGATGCTTAAATCAAAAAGCTCATATTCCTTGAGAAAACTAAACTCCATCATTAAAATAAAGAACTTGTGGTAGGCACTAGACCAAGACAAACAGTAACTTCCTTATATGTGTTCTATATACAATAAGAAGGGCAAGGTTTTTGAAGCCCAACAGTGGGCAAATGTAGTTTCTGAATCTTAATATAGCGTTCATAGCACCTACCCCCATGGCTGCCCACCATCCAAGCTTGATAGAGAATTAAAATATCTGCATTTAGGGGCTCCTGGATGGCTCAGTCAGTCAGCTGACTCTTGATTTCAGCTGAGGTCATGATCTCAGGATCCTGAGAATGAGCCCTATACCAGGGTCCATGCTGGGCACTGGGTGTAGAGTCTGCTTGAGATTCCCTGTCTCTCTCTCTCTCTCTCTCCCTCCACCAGCTTGCTTGCTCTCTTCCACATAAATACATAGATCTTAAAAAAAAATAAAATACAATATCTACATTTAAGATTGCAGCATACTGTTCAAATGTGACTCAATAATGAGAACTCTTCTTATCTCCTCATTCAGCACCAGGTCTGTCTTAGGGATGCATTCTAACAAGGGACCAAATTCTTTGGCTCCAACTATGCATTTTGCCACATGCTGCTGTCAATTGTGCAGAATATAACACAAGAGCAAGAATTGAGGGAAGTGAATATGCAGTGATTCCCTCTTGATTCCTGACACTGACACTCCCACAGGTGGAAGCTCTGGGATCAATAAATGCTATCATCTTTGCCCATTTGACTAGCCCCTTTTCAAACCTGACACTTGTTGTATATGCACACATTTACTCTGATTATTTCCAAAAGTATATACTTTCACCATCTGAGTGTGAATCCATTATTTATAATAAAAGCTGAAACAGAGACACTAATGCTAAACACAGAATCTTTGCAAATTATATCCCAACAAATAATAAATTTAATAGAGAATCATGAGACCTAAATTGCTAACCATAAGGAAGAGGGAATGTATCATCTTCTAATATTATTTTACTGAATATAAATAAATAAAGGGTTCTTTTATTGCATTTGGGTCATCAGCATTCCAAATCTCAATGGGGCTTTTTGACATAAACATACAATCAAGATCTGAGTTATTATTTTTATAAAAATAATATCTTAGCTGGTGCCTTCAATCAGAAGCATGATAAATAATCACAATTCATGTAACTTAATAATGTGTTAATACATCGATTTCAAAAAAGGAAATGATGCCCGTGTATATCTTTCATTCATCCCCACAGTCTATTTTCTAATAAATTTTGAAATAAAATCTAAGTTTAAAAATGATTACGGAACTCTAGTCAGATGTTCAACTCCAATCTGCCTAAAGAAGCATCAAAATAAGGTGTGCAGTGCATAGTCACATCCAACTGTTTCAGCTAAGTTTTCATGGTAAGTTTGACTTTAAGGAGAATTATGGTTATTTTTTTCATTCACTCATTCTCAGGAAGGCAAAATAATATTATAATCATTTACACTCTTTATAAAGCCATATGGCCTTAGGATCAAATCCAGGCTGTCCATCACTCACTTTATTGCCTTCAGATACTCTGATTTGTCTCCTTATCTGTAAAAGGGTATAAGATACTTAATTAAAACCCTTGTTTTAACATTAAATGAGATAACCCACAGAAAGCAAAAGGCACTACTTCTGACATGATAAATGCTGAATTAATAGTAGCTATTTTTTTATTTTAAATTTATTTTATTTTTTCAGTGTTCCAAGATTCATTGTTTATGCCCCACATCCAGTGCTCCATGCAATACGTGCCCTCAGAACCCACCACCAGGCTCTCCCATCCCCTCACCCCCTTCCCTTGAAGACCCTCAGTTGGTTTCTGAGTCCAAAGTCTCTCATGTTTCATTTCTCTCCCTGAATTACCTTACTTCCCATTTCCTTTCCTTCTCCTGCTGTCCTCTATATTACCCGTTATGCACTGCAAGTAAGTGAAACTATGTGATTCTTGACTTTCTCTTCTTGGCTTATTTCACTCACCATAATCTCTTCCAATCCAGTCCATGTTGCTACAAAACTTGGATATTCATCCTTTCTGATGGAGGCGTAGTATTCCATTGTATATATGTATCACATCGTCTTTATCCATTCATCTGTCGAAGGGCACCTTGGCTCTTTCCACAGTTTGGTGATCGTGGCCATTGCTGCAATGAGCATTGGGGTACATATGTCCCTTCTTTTCACTACATCTGTATCCTTGGGGTAAATACCCAGTAGTGCAATTGCAGGGTCATAGGGTAGCTCTATTTTTAATTTTTTAAGGAATCTCCACACTGTTTTCCAAAGCGGCTGTACCAACTTACATTCCCACCAACAGTGTAAGAGGGTTCCCCTTTCTCTGCAGCCTCTCCAACACTTGCTGTTTCCTGTCTTGTTAATTTTGGCCATTCTGACTGGTGTAAGGTGGTATCTCAGTGTGGTTTTGATTTTAATTTCCATGATAGCTAGTGATGTTGGACATTTTTTCATGTGTCTGTTAGCCATTTGTATGTCTTCTATGGAGAAGTGCCTCTTCATATCTCCTGCCCATTTTTTGATGTGTTCATCTTCTTTTTGGATGTTGAGCTTGAGTAGTTCTTTATGGATCTTGGATATCAGCCCTTTGTCTGTAGTGTCATTTACAAATATCCTTTCCCATTCTGTGGGTTGCCTCTTTGTTTTGTGGACTGTTTCCTTTGCTGTACAGAAGTTTTTTACTTTGATGAAGTCCCAAAAGTTCATTTTCGCTTTTGTCTCCTTTGCCTTTGGAGATGTGTCTTGAAAGGAGTTGCTGTGGCCAATGTCAAAGAGGTTACTGCCTATATTCTCTTCCAGGATTTTGATGGATTCCTGCCTCACATTGAGGTCTTTCATCCATTTCGAGTTTGCCTTTGTGTGCAGTGTAAGAGAATGGTCTAGTTTCATTCTTCTATATGTAGCTGTCCAATTTTCCCAGCAATGGTAGCTATTATTTTTTAGTTATCCATATTTTTGAAATGCCTACTAATATACTCTATTAGGCAACATCCAGATGACATAGTTGTCTACTCTGTCCCCACCTTGTCACATACAACCCAACCCCAAATCCCAAACATAAAGAAACTAGAGCATTCTCACAGAGCAGTAAAGAAAGGAATCCACATTGCAGTGTCATGTACTTATTTAAGTTTTTATTTAAATTCTGGTTATATGGTGATTTAAGACTTTGGTACAACCCCCGGTGCTCATCATCACAAGTACACTCCCTAATCCCCTTCACCTCTTCAGATATGTCAGAAATGAGAAATGAAAAAGGAAATTTAGCTGGTAGTATGAGCTAAATAAAATGATACATGTCTAAATAGAGGCAGGCAAAAGGCTTGAGCAGTCTGAGTTGTCTGAAGTCACACAATTTTAAGGTATGCCATTTCTAAATCTGAATGCACCTGGTAACACTAACACAGTTCCAAAATATGTAAAGTTAAAGATGATAGAGCGAAAAAGAGAAATAGACAATTCCATAATCATAGCAGAAGGTTTTAATATACGTCACTTAGTTGCTTACAGGAAAACATCAAGATGATTGAAAAAGTTAAGAAAAATAGAGACAGTAACTATACAGGAAACAAAGATTTTCAGCAAAACTGAAACTAGTTCCAATCCTCTTGATGATACCATCTGAACAAAACACCAACTTTAGAAAATATTTGAACCTAACAGATAAACTTAACCAACTGGCATTTATAGAACACTTTACTCAATAAGTTATTCATGAAAGACTAAGGGAAATTATAATTGATATCATGAACTATCTGGAACTGAACAGCAGTGTATACTGGATTGTTTTCATTCAAAAGGGGCACGATGACAAGACTTTCTTTCATGACAATTTAAGCTTTAAATGCATGTATTATAAAAGAAGAAATACAGCACATTAGTGGGCTTTGCATTTAACTAAAGACATTAGATTTTTTAAAAGGGGAATGTGAAGACAAATTGGAAAGAAAAGTTTGGCATCAGTGCAGAAATTAACGAAAACAGCAACACTGGCAGAGGGATCACAAACATTTTCAGCCAAAATAAATATGGTTTCGGGAATAAAGAAGTAACAGGAAAGAGACACTTGAAATAATTGAGAGAAACAACATTAAAATAATAGTGAAAACAGGCTATCATCAGAAATAAAATTGATATTTAAAAATTATAGTAGAGTACCATGGGTAATTTTATGACAAAATATTAGAAAACCCTATTAAAAGAGAATACTTAAGAACAATATTAAATGCCAAAACTGACTAAAGAATATACAGGAAGCTTGAATGAACAACAGTCCATTAAATGGCTTAGATTGGTAGTAATATACTCTTCACCCCCTCGTCCCTAGCCACCTTATCACCCCTTAGAACAATGTCCCAATATACACAAAAATCAAGCCTAATAATTTTATAGACAAATTCTTCTAAACCTTCAAGAACAAGGAACAAATAACCCCAAAGAATTCTATTTGGTAAGAAAAAGCTATTCTGTTTTGGAAGTTCGCTGATCTTGATGATTTGACTTCTGGTAGGGTGCTTACAATTTGACTCAGTAATCATTCTATAAATGACCAATGTAAAATATATAAAGCAGATCAAGGGTATAAGAGAATTAATGTAGATTCCTGAAACCTCCCCCTTTTTACTCTTGGGGGAAAACCTCTGTTCTCTATAACTTCCGTGAAGTAAAGAAGCCACAGGTTCAGAGAAACCCAGATTCCCAGATTCCACCTGCTTTTATGTTATGAGAAGAGTAGGAGAAGGCACATCTAGAGAAATATTGGCTACCCATAGGTAAATAATCTCCATTCTATTTCCTATGATGTTATAAAATTTCTTTACCACTTCAGTGCAATGAGTCTTATCAAAGCTTACTATGATTCTTTCAGATTATCTCCACATCCCTGATCATGTCTCCAAATCCGGAAAAGGATTTTTAAGAAAACTGAAATAAACCTTTCACAGAAGACAAAATAGTACATGATCTCACTTGTATGAGGAATCTAAAATAGTCAAACTCTAGAAACACAGAATGATGGTTTGCCAGGGTCTAGGTAGTGGAAAATGAGAAGATGTTGGTCAAAGGGTACCAAGTTTCAGTTATGCAAGATAAAGAAATCATGGCAATTTAATGCACCGCATGATGATATAGTTAACAATTCTGTACTGTGTACTTGAAATTTTCCAAGAAGGTAGATTTAAAGTGTTCTCAAAGTTAGAAAAGAAAGAAATGGGGAGAAAAAGGTAACGGTGCGGGGATGCATGTTAGTTAGCTTGATTGTGGTGATCATTTCTCAATGTACTTATACATTAAAACATCAATTTGTAGATCTTAAAATATATATAGCTTTTTATTTGTCATAGATACCTCAAACAAACAAACAAACAAAACCCTACAGGATGTGAAGAAACAGAGAATAAAGGGAAATAGAAAATCATTTATACCACTGGTTAGAGTGTAAATTTTCTCAAACCCTCTAAAAGGCAATTTAGCAACATGAAGAAGTTGAAGATGCCTATTTTTTGGTAGTAGTTCTGGTATTAGATATATAACATATGGTGTCATTTTTGAAAGTGTTGATTATAACCCATTAAGAGATTGTCAATTAAATGTGTGGGCCTTTATCCACTTTAGTTTATTAGAATGGAATGCAAAATGCCAGAGGTAAATTTTATTTAGCATATATATGTATCTGTATATATGTGCATGTGTGTATATGCATGTGAATCTAGGAAAGATAAAGGTAAGTATCTTTGCATGCATAGGTTTGTGTACTTGTGTGCAGGTCATGAGTCCCAAGATAAAATGTGTTTCTTTCTGTGAATTACAGTCCAAAAAGTTGAAATGCAATTTTCCTAGAGAAACACCCCCACATAAGCACTGTGAGACATTTACAGGGATATTCACAGAAACATTTTTATAACCATGTGTAATGGTAAATAATTACATGTTCTTCAATTAAAAATGGGTAACTAATTCATAGTATCCTTATATAACAAAACAGTACTATTCAATAGTCAAAATAAATGAACTAGCTCCTCATGAATCAGTACGTAAACTTTCACAATATAATATTGGGCACAAAAAGCAGTTGAAAAAGTACATCTAGGGGCGCTTGGGTGGCTCAGTTGGTTAAGCGACTGCCTTCAGCTCAGGTCATGATCCCGGAGACCCTGGATCAAGACCCACATCGGGCTTCCTGCTCAGCAGGAAGCCTGCTTCTCCCTCTCTCACTCCCCCTGCTTGTGTTCCCTCTCTAGCTGTGTTTCTCTCTGTCAAATAAATAAAATCTTTTTTTAAAAAAAAGTACATCTATAAAGTTTATGCAATTGAAAAACAGAATAATATTATATCCTTTTATAGCTACATAGAGTGAAGGTATAAAAACATACATGGTAAGGATGCACATATGCTGTGGGATACCAGTTATCTCTAGCCTAGTGATCTTTATGTGGTAAGGGGAGCAGATTATGATTGGAACAATGAAGAATAAGCTGTAAGCACAAAACTATATTTCTTTCCAAAAGAGGGACATGAAACAAATCTGATGATATTGCATTGGCATACCTGAGTGTTTGCAATGTCTCAAGAGTAATTTCTTAATCAAATTAGGTGAACTGGCTTAAGGAAGTGTTCTGTGCCAAGAGGAGTGTTACAACTAATTATAATCATAGCATCTGTATTTAAATGAACTAATAATGCAAAAGAAAAACTGGTATCTCCCCAAACACATTCAACATATGCCCACAGTTTTTACTGGTATATCAAGATGGAATACATTTAAATTGAACAGAAAAAAAAATAGGATACTGGAAAGAACTTCCCAACTGTGAAATTTAGACTTTAGAGATTTAGAAACAGATGGCAATCAACTAAATTTCCAACTTGTACACCTTCTCTTAGCTCGAGGTCAGTTAAAATGACCAACTTTCTCCTGAGGTGCTTCATGTATTTGTGTGATGCTAACTGCAAAAATATTTAAGTAGGGATAGAAGCACTAAGAATGGGAAAACACCTTCAACTCCCATTGTCAGCTGTGGTTTCTGCCAAATTCCTTAGGCCAAAATATTTGCCACGTGAATGATTTCAATTACAACTGCAGACTATTCAAAAAGTGGTTGCAAGCACCACAAAAATCATACTTTAGCAGAAACTGTTATGTTTCAAACCATCACTGAATGTTAGGGCCAACGGTTCTTTTGAAATGAACTGTTTAGTATTTTTACACAAATTCATTACCTACAGGATATGAGGAAAATGAGCAGACTCATAAATTAGTTTTCACCTTCTATGATGAGCTCAATGAGAAAGGGGAAACACACTCCCCATGCCAGCATTTAATCGTGAATACAGTATTTTAAAAATATATGTAATTAATTATCTATCAGAAGATCACCCAGACTAAGAAAACTAACATTCTGCCAAATAGTTATATAAACTCAAGTGATCAGTTGAGCTCCCTGGAATGCCTCGTGGTGGACAAACTCTGAAGGGGACCTCAGGGAGTCAAATGTCCCCATAAGTGGAGAGTGTGGGCAGGATCTGAGACTTATTTCTAGCCAACAGAGTATGATAAAGGTAATAGAACAGTCACCCTGCTCTTACATAAGACTGAATCTTAGCAGCCAGTACCAAGAGCTTCTCCTACTGGCTTAAAGGACTAAGGTTCCACATTGTAAGACGGTTTAGGGGCAAGGGGGTTTATGGTTAAACCTGTAGAAGGACCACTTGGTAAGGAACTGTAACTCAAGTAGGAACAGAGGGCCCTCAACTGATAGCGAGTCACAAATGGGGACCTCCTCCTCCTATAATCACAAGGAATGTGGCCCCATATCCTAAGAGCTTGAACAAGGATTCTGAGTTCCAGAAAAGAACACAGCCCTGCCCACATGCTGACTGCAATCTTGTGAGACAATGAGCAAAAGAACCCGTTAAGCTGTGCCTAGACTTCTGATCCACCAGACTGTGAGGTCTGAAATGTATATTGTGTTAAGCACCTAAGTTTGGGTCATCTATTATGTAACAATAGACAACTAAAACAGTTTGCCAACTGTGAAAAAGCTGGGTTGTCAGAAGTTCTCAATTTTGACTGTGCATCAGAATCACCCAAGACTTTTTTTTTCCTTTTAAAACAAATACACAAGTGTGTACCTCAAAGCAAGTGCTTGATCAGGATTTTGAGAGATGAGGCTGAGATATACTAATTTGTTAAAGATTTCCAGGTGATCCTGATGACACTGATCTGATCCGTAAGATCCTTTCTAGTTAGAAATATGTTTATAAAGGACTGGTATCCAAAGGTTGATATGCTTACTTCCTCTCATTTTCTTGTACAGTAAATCACACACGATATTTGTTGTAGCTCCAGAGACCAATTATTAAAACATAGAAATGGCTATGCTTGATAAATATATCTATCTTGGGCCATCTTCCAAGCCAATATGCCATTATCCAGTGTGTGGACGTCTGCTTTCCTTCTTAAAGAGAGAGAGAGGGGGAGAGAAAGAGAAAGAGAGAGAGGCATAGATTCAAAAACACACATTTTAAATGACCTCCACACACAAAGGGCCTATAAATGAAGTTTGTTTGGGGTGGGAGTGGAAACAGGCACATCTTATTACTTTCTTTCCTCTCATTGTTTCTAAAACCAGAACTTGTCCTTCCATCCCAACTCCTGCTGGGCAAAAATCTCCTATTTCCTACTGACGATTTTTTGTACCAATACCTGAACCAATACCTCTGTTGTTCACCATCATCAGTCTATAATGAGAGAGGAAAATACAGGTAAGGAGAGGAGGAAGTAAACCTTGGAGAACTCTCAGCTATAAATTAAAGTTCAATCTTACTTATATTTAAAAAATAATGGCCCCATGGAATAGAGATTAGAGACTTTTTCCTCCCTCTACTCACTTCTAATTTATATTTGTCCCAAGTCAAGGTACTGTGAAGTAAAGTTGTAGAAGCTGAGGGGCTAGATGAATTGATTTTTGGTTTCTGTTTTCGAAAGAGAGGAGTAACAGGAAGAGACAGAGTATCAGATGGTAGCTTAGAAGGGCATGTGCCTCAGTTTTGATCCTTGGTTTAATGCACTAACCTCTACACCTCTGGTTCAAGGCCTTACGGTTGTTGAGTTTCTAAAGGCAAATATAAATCCTGAATAAGTGGTTCATTCTGGGTTGCCCTCTTTTCAAATGGGGTCAAACTAGTTTCCTGGCAGATTTTTTTTAAGGTGATTTATTATATTGCTGAAAAAATGAATGAATGAATGAATATATGAATGAATGAATGAATGAATGAATGAACGAACAGATCCCTTTCTGGTCTTCTCCTAATCATCTCCATGCAGAATTTGTAAAATCCACTAATCATGTACTGGGCTTGAATGAGGTTTCAGGACTTCAGAAGGCAGCCTGCTGGAGGTTTAAGCAGAACTTTCCTTTTATTAATGCAACAATGAACCAACAATGTTGAAAAAAGGAGAAGCAAATATTTTATAATCTCATCTTCAAAGTCAAAGAATTCTCAGAGACATATTTTTTCCTGCTTCTAGATTTCGGGTCAGTGGGCCTGGGTTTGGGAATCCTTAGATAGCACATGTTTCAAACAGAGAGTGCTGTACTCTTACAGTCTGTTTTCCTCTCTCTTTCCCATACTATCCCTCATCCCCACCCTAAGTCCTATTACTGTTCTGTTGAAGCTGCCTTTGAAACAAAGATTGGCCTTTAATACAAGTTGTGTGCCTCCCAATAGATAATATACTTTATTTTGTTTCAATTAGTCTCTGACTCTCATAAACTCTAACAGTAACTTCAGATGTGGCCTCCTCACACTTCAAATTCTGATGAGACGGTGCCACTTGGCATTTCAATCACCTGTCACTTGTGCTTTTCTTTTATAAATATTTATGTTTAATCTGAATCTCTGCTGATTAAACTTACTTTTCTAACAATGATACACACTCTAATATCTCTCCCCAGGATACTGTCTCTTACCAATGAACTAATTATAGGAACAGTGGATATGCTCTCTCTTCTTTTATAATAAACCCAACCAACCGTGCCATATTCTCATTGCCACTAGAACATTTAATTCCCTCGATGATAGCTTTAATTGTTGCTAAGAACAATATTTTTTCCAGGGCTTTTTGTTTTCATCACTAACAATAAGATGTGTTTATTTCCTTTCACAAGAAAAACTTTTTCCCCAGGAGGAGAAAAAAGTTACTTCAAAACCACGTAAAATGTACTGAGCATTCATTCTTAGGAGTAGGGAGCAATATGCTAAACTGAGAAGTGAAATCTGGAGTACACAACCACCTACACTAGATATGAGCTTTCTGCTTACACTTCAAGATTCCCTCAAGCATAAGGAAAATGAGTACCTTCTAAAAAGAAAAAAAAAAAAAAAGACAAAATTTCACCCCTTCGTGATTGCATGTAAGTGATCTAATTGACACATTTTAAATTCCTGAGAGTGCAATGCCGACTTGTCTCCCTTAACATGTGTTCATGCAAATGGTGAACATGGTAGGAGGAATGTTTCTAAAGAGGACCACATTTGCATCTAACTGATTCAAGCATGGTATTTGATGTGGCTACATTGAAGGTATTCTTGCATAAACTAGGGACTTTTTAGAAACTTTGATCATTTTTTTGCCCATTTCCTAAACATAATATCAATTTTGCTTTTCAGAAACAAAACAAAACAGAATATGCACATGTTATAAAACCATCAGCATCAAAAATCACAGGATATGGGGAAAACAGGGAATATAACAACATCTCATTGCTCAATTTGTTCACTTACTTCCATGAACCTCAGTCTACCAATGTACAAATCTGGAAATTGAATTAGACCAGTGATGAGGAACCATTTTTTGTCATCTGGGCAGAAATGTGCATGGGCTTGTATTTGGAAGAAATTGTGTATATTTATACCTACACTGACATCTATACCCACCTGTACCAATTTTTACAGCCATCTACATTTATATTGGTATCTTTAGGAAATATAACATCTGTAACTGTGATGGGTAATTATTTTATTATTCCTAAATTCTTGAAGGCTTTTTTAGTAAAAAAAAAAATTCAGAAAATGTATTCACAGTCTTTGAAATAACATCTAGGAATGATAATTAAGGAAGATCTATTGATATATAGGTCTTAAGGTGGGGGCCATAATTTAGTACTACAGTTTAGCCACATAAATAGGATTTTTAAAAATTCTGATTATGAGATTGATAAGCAGGTGGAGAAATGTTGCTTCTACCATTTCAACCTACTACTCTTGATCTCATAGATTTTGTTGCAGCAATATCGACACTCAACTCTGTTTTTGTAACATACAAATTAATTTCTGCCTCAGGATCTTTGCATTTGCCTCTGTTGGGAACTCTGACCCAATACCTCTGAATGGCTCATTTGTTCATTATTCTCTTTACTCAGTGTATAATCACTATCTCTAAGAGAAACCCTATCTCCTTATATACTTGTCTCTCATCCTTCCTTGTTTATAACAGTGTCCTATTTTATTTTCTCATAGTACTCATCACTAAAATAAAGTACATTAATTGTCTGCTTCTGTTTGTGAATGTAAGTTTTTCAAGGATAGAGATTCTGTCTGTCTTATTCACATCTCCAGCACAGAGCAGGTGCTCATTAAATTTTGGGTGAATGAGGAAATATGTTTTTTCCTCGTCCTTCAGATTATGTCTTAGACCACGTTTTAAGACAAGGTAAGTCATTAGTTGCTCATCTCTTAAGTTTGTGTTTCTCAAATAATAAGTGATAATAACAGCTAGCATTACACTTAGCATATTTGCAATCGCATTGATTTACCCATTGAAAGTAGTATTATAACCATCTCGGTTTTGAGAAAGAGTTCTTGCTATGTTACTCTGATTTCAGATCAGCTCTAGGATTTTGACAGGAAAACTATTTTTAACATCACAAATTGGAAATGCCCACTTTGCCCTCTTTCTCCAGGAATACAGACCTCCCTCAATATCCCTTAACAATGGATTTCTAATCACAGTCTTTGGGTTCTTATAGTTTTGAAAGGAAGCTAGCATCAAATAATGCAAGAGAAAATTAAGCCTGCTTTTTGTCAGAGGAATAAATCTCAGAAAAATCATGTTTTCATGAAAAAAATAGCCAGTTTATTGTCTGTTGGCCAGGATTAGTAACACTTAAAACAGTACTCAGAGACTCTGACTTTCTCAACTTGCACAGTTTTCCTGGCCATTTAGACAATTCATTTCATATTTGACCCTCAGATATACTACTAGTTCAGTGGAGGCATAAATAGAAAGCTATTTATGGACCTTTCAGAAAATTAGAGTCAGAACTTTACCAAGCCTATTGTTAGAAACAATTATTAAAGAATAATTGACGTACAATATTGTATTAGTTTCAGGTGTATGATATGGTGAATGGATATTTATATACATTACAGAATGGCCATCACAGTAAGTCTAGCTGCCATCTGTCACCACAAAAGTTGCGATAATATTAGTGACTATATTCCCTCAGCTACACATTACATCCCTGAGACTTATTTTAAAACTTATTTTTTTGCTTGGTTATATAGTATGTACAGCCAAAACATGACATTAAAATGTTACTCAGTGTTACAGAAAAAAAAATATTAAGGTTTTCTATTACTTACATTAAACAAGCAAGCATCTTAAAAATAAATAAATAAAAGAGCCCCACTATTCCTTTTTTGACATTCCCCTAGCCAGAGGGGACACTGTGTCCCCTTCCAAATGACCAAGTCCCTTTTCAGGGACTGCAGTCTTTGAAGACATCCTCTAATTAGAAATATCAGCTCTGGCTTAAACCACAGGGGCAGATGGAGGAGAGGCAAGGGTAAAGGGGATCAGACATGGGCAGGGGATTCCTGTGGCTTCTGGCCAGCTGCACTCAGACCCTTGTTGTCCTCTGCTGGTCTTGGGTGAAGAAGCTAGGCTGGAGGTGCTGCTGGAGGTGACCACCTTCCCAGGCCTTTAGGGTGGGTTCACAGGGCCATGGCAGGCCAATGCTCCAGGGGTACTTTTTCTTTTCTTTTGCAACTTCAATCTCTCTCTCTCTCTCTCTCTCTCTCTCTCTCTCTCTCTCTCTCTCTCCCTCTCTCTCTCATAAATAAAATATTAATAAATAAAAAACAGGCATCCATCCAGTGTGGGTGTGAGGGTGGGAGAAGAGGAGAGGGGAAGGGAGGAGAGAGGATGGTAGGGCAAGCTATGGGGAAGGAATTCTGCTCTGTTGATAATAAAGCTCTGGGTTCATTGCATCATGGATTTCATAGTCTCCCAGAGACAGACGTCCTTAAAAATCCTGTCCCACTTCTTCAAGATGATCTTGTTCTAATGGGTACCAGTTGGGCTGTGGTCAGCTTCTTAAGGTCCCTGATGGTGCCATCATTGTTACATTTCACATGGACCTTCTTACCTAGAAAGTTGTTGCAACCAACCTCCATCATCCTGTCTGGAGCTCAAAACACCTGGAACCTGTGGTTGCCACAGCCTCCTCCCTCAAGGGCCCAGGTCAGAGTGGACTCTAAGAGCAGGAAGCAGATCTTTCATCCAGTTCACCAACTTTGTTCATCCTCATACTCCCATCTGGCAACCCTCAGTTTGTGCTCTGTATCTATGAGTCTGTTTTATTTTCTGTGTTTGTTTTGTTTTTAAATACCACATATAAATGAACTTCTACAGTATTTGTCTTCCTCTGACTTACTTCACTCAGCATGATAAATTCTAGGTCCATCCATGTCATCACACATGAGAAGATTTCATTCTTTTTCTTTTATGACTATTTTTCCATTACACCACATCTTCTTTATCAATTCAACTATCCGTGAACACTGAGATTGCTTCCATTCCTTGGCTCTTGTAAATAATGCTGTAATGAACATAGGGGTACACAGATCTTTTCAAATTTGTGTTTTTGTTTTCCTTACTTAGTGGAATTGCTGGATCATATCGGAAATTCTATTTTTTTAAGATTGATTTATTTGAGAGAGAGAGAGAGAGAGAAAGAGAGAGAGTATAAGTGAATGGGGAAGGGCAGAAGTAGAGGGAGATAGAGAATCCTCAAGCAGACTCCTCCCTGAGCACTGGGCTTAATCCCAGGACCCTGAAATCATCACCTGAGCTGAAATCAATATTGGGTCACTTAACCAACTGAGACCCAGGCACCCCTGCTAGTTCCATTATTAATGTTTTGAGAAACCTCCATAGTATTTTCTTTAATGGCTGCACCAATTTACATCCCCTCCAACAGTGCACCAGGGTTCCCTTTCCTCCACATCCAGGTCAATACTTATTATGTCTTATCTTTTTCATACATTACTAGCCATTCTAACAGATGTAAAGTGATACCTCATTGTGATTTTGATTTTCATTTCTCTGATAAGTAATGATGCTGAGCATCTTTTCATGTAACTATTGGCCCTCTGTATATCTTTTTTTTTTTTAAATGTCTATTCAGATCCTCTGCCCATGTTCTTTTAATTAAATTGTTTTGTTTTGTTTTGTTGATACTCCTAAAAGAAAAAAAAATAACACAAGTAGCAAGAAATGAAGACCCTGTTATGTATATTATTTAATGGAGTTGTGCATGGTATGTTGCCCTTGGAAACTATACCCTTCTGACATAATCAATTTACCTTCAGGCAAAATTTGGGGATCAAATTCAAAATATATAGGGGTGGTAACAAGTCTCATGAATAATCACCTAATGCATTCTGCCTTTGTTTATCAAGAATATTTATATGCTGATTAAGTCAGATGTACTGACTGGCTATCAAATGTACCACTGATGAGATTTTTTTTATTTAAAGATTTTATTTCTTTATTTGACAGAGGGAAACACAACTAGAGAGGGAACACAAGCAGAAGGAGTGAGAGAGAGAGAAGCAGGCTCCCCACTGAGCAGGGAGCTCAATACCAGGCTTGATTCCAGGACTCCAGGATCATGACTTTTGAGCCAAAGGCATGCGCTTAATGACTGAGCCATCCAGGTGCACCATCTACTGATGAGATTTTAATAGTAATAACTAAAATTAATGTCTTATACTACAGGTTAAATGACCACCACCCATATATAATTTCACCAGTTTATCAACTACTTGGCTGAAGGTAATCTTTCTTTTTTTCTCCACCCAAATCAGTTTTTACTGAATTTTGGAATTGTGAAGTAACTTATCCAACATCAGACTTAAAAAATGGTGGAGTGGGTCTCCAACCTAGATTCTGTTCCTTTATTCTTTATACAGCAGTTTCCAAACTTACTTCTAAGATAAGCATCCCTCTTTCGAAGGAAAGTTTAAGCACAAGTTCAACATATAACAGAGATAAATATTCGCCCACTACTATCAGTTATGAAAGATGCCCGACACCATGTCCATTCCCTTCAACTCCTTCCTCCACCAAAGCGATTGAAGGTCTCTGAAGAAAAACTTAGCACACTGCAAAGTTTAGAATCCACTGATGCATATTATAGTTAGAGGCTGAAAGTTTACAAGGAAAGGGATTAATGATAAAGACCAAGTCGTGAATATTGGTTATAGACTCACCGCATTCATTGCATGTTCATTAACTACAGCTTTCTTAAGTGTAGGGTTCTTCTCTCTCTGTTTCACCAGTACTTCAGTCATTGTCCAGGCCTCTGTAAGGCATTGACCCTGCACATCCCCAGTGTCACATAAACTAGAATGCAGTAGTTCTAATGCTCTTAATTGCAGCAACAGCCCTGAGCCCATGGGTGATTCTTCCACCATTAGGAGGGAAACAAAAGTGTAAGTATTGCCTTGTAGAATATCTGTGCAATTAGCTCTACCTGATTTGCACTTATTATTAATTCCAAGATGATCTCGGGTTAGACTAATGTCATAAGAGCTACTGAGTTTTGATATTGTAGAATAGGCACCAAGACTGGAATTGAACAGTTAATTTCCAATCAAATGTAACCCACCTCCCTTCTGACCTGTGAGTCTTTGAGCAAGTCATTCTTTTCAGTTTTAGTCACTTCATATTAAAAAAAAAAATTGGCATAAGAGTGAAGCCTACTTATATTTTTCTAAAGAATAGTATTCAAACTTTGCAGCAATAGAATGTCAATTGCATTGTCTGATCAGAATGGATGCTAACAGCAAACAATGAAGGGACCTATGTATACAGTAGTCCTGGAAGAATCAGATGAGATCAGATGGCACAGTAAACATGGAAATGCTTTGTGACTATGAAGTTTACCTAAAGTTAAGTATAAATATAATACTGGTTTATAAATTCTGTACATCCTTATTTACTTATATTTTAATATTTGCAAATTGTGATGCTCTCCATGAACTTCAGTGATACAAGTACTTAAAAAGATAAAGATGATGGTGATTATGATTATTTAATTTTTACCAGAATTCTAAAGGATGGGTATCATTATTATCTCTGTTTTGCAGGTGAGATAATTGAGCCTCCATGAGTTTAATTCATATGCCTAGCCTTACACAGCTAATCACCAGCAGAACCAGAACTCAAACCCAAGTGTGTCAAAACCAGAGCCTGTGTCATGACCTGGGTAGCTGAAGTGTGATTGTTACCAAGAATTCACAATAAATTTCTAAAAGTCATAACATACGTAAATAAGACTGACACCTTCTGTTACTTCTAAACTGTATCACTGGTAAAGTGGGCTTATTTTATATACAATGGAGCTTCAAGATCCGTCACTTGTACAGCTGTCAGTCAGTGCTGAGAGTTACTTACGGGTCCTAGAGGATTCTGGTTGGGGAGGGAAAGCCAGGTTGCACAGAGAAGCAAATCTACACAAGCATTTCTGGGAAATGGTCCACAAAAAAATCAGAAGAAAAGACCCTAAATCTCTAAAATTTCAGAATTTTTTCTTATGATTTCTCCCATTTGAAATAATGACTTATTTTGTCCCCAATTGTATTTTTATGCTTTGCTTATTTGTTTTCTCCTTAAAGAAAGTCTTTAAAAATGTATGACCTTTGGGTCCCAGAAAAACCAGCTCTGCTTTGGTCATAGTGTTAAGTTAGGACGAATAGAGTACAGTATCTGGGAAGCCAGCTCAGCCCAGTTTTCTCATTCTTATCTCCTCCTACTCACACTTCAGAGCCAACATAGTGTCAATTTCTGATTTACTAAGTCCACATTAGTTTCCGGTTCTGCCATTCCCCTAGTATCAACATCTTCCCCTATCAGAACAGTTGAAGAATTTATCTTATGTTACTCCCAGCTGCTGGGCTACATATACCTTAAAGACAGGCTGTGTCTGACTCGATTACCACTTTATCTTTAATGCCAAGTTCAGCACCTGACACAAGGAAGCTATGTAAGAACTCAGTGAATCGCTCCTGAATAAGCAAATGCTTTTCTCCTTTCTTAGATATACATATGCAGTTTTTGAATGTCCCATATATCTTGCCGAAAAACAGAATATTTCACTGCAAAATTTCCATTTTTTAAAGACTTTATTTATTTGAGGGGCTCCTGGGTGGCTCAGTCATTAAGCATCTGCCTTTGGCTCAAGTCATGATCCTGGGGTCCTGGGATCAAGCCTTGAATCAGGCTCCTTGCTCAGCAGGAAGCCTGCTTCTCCCTCTCTCACTCCCCCTGCTTATGTTCCCTCTCTAGCTGTGTTTCTCTCTGTCAAATAAATAAGTCCTAAAAAATTTTATTTGAGAGAAAGAGAGTGCAAGAGAGCTTGTGGGTTGGGGGAGGGGCAGAGAGAGAGGGAGAAGCAGATTCCCGCTGAGTAGGGAGCCCAATGCCAGGCTCCATCCCAGGATCCCAGAATCATGACCAGAGCTGGAGGCAGATGCTTAATGACTGAGCCACCCAGGGGTCCCTGACCTAAAAATTTCTATAGCAAAATACCCTTTCTAGGGACTCCATCCAAACCTCTGAACTTGAACACAAGTGCACAGAGGAAAGTCAAACACTCCTGTGAACCGTCAAAGCAAGAGAAAAAGACAACTCTAAAATACAGTAAGTGGATTTAGATGTCACTGAAAACAGCTGCCCCCATCTCACCAAGCAAGACAAATCCCACGACTCACTAAACACATCTACAAAAAAAATGAACATGTCTACAAATGTTCCGGTAAAACAGAAAGCATTTCCTGAAGAACAAAATGTAACTTCAGAGACCTTTTGTTTTATGACAACTCCCTTGTGTCAGGAACTCAGAGTAGGTCAAATGACCACAAAAACTTGTGTTGGGAATTCAAGTAGATCAAATGGCCAACCGGAAGATGAAGATTGAACAATGTTAACTTTTTGGCTGCTCTTATGGGAGCAGCATAAATCTTTAATGGCAGGTTGCAAGACTATATGATATGTTTCAGTAGTTGCTTCATGCCTCTCTGGGTTCTTCTGAATCAATACTTGTCCAATTTTTCTCTTTGATTTTATAGAATCATAAAAACATAGGAATCAGAGTAGGATGGAACCCTGGAGATTAGCTAATTCAACCTTCCACACTAGAAATTCCTTCCAAGGAGTCACCAAAACTAGCGAGGGAACCTCCTAGAGGAGACTTCTAGATTTGGGGCAGCTCTAACTACTGCAAAGAGTATTTATTTTATTTTATTCTATTTTGTTCCTTTCAGATTTCATCAATACCTGCCTTCCCAGAATTTACTTCTACTAGGGATTGTTTTACTTTCTGAAGTAACACAAGATAAATATTCCTCCTTGCCTCATGACAATGTAACGGCATTACAAGATGGTGATCAGGCCTCACCTCAACCTTTCTTCTGGCTATATTCATTCAGTTTGGAGCCGTTTCACACGGTTTCCAGACTGGTTATCTTAACCAATTTTGGATGGATACACATTAGACAAGATTGTTTGGTATGATTACTCACACACAGGATGGGCTAGGAGCTAATAGTCCGGATAATTAACAAATTTTAGGGTAATTATTTTACCAAAATAATATCAAGCCTATGACTTAATCCTTTTTTTAAAAGACTTTATTTATTTATTTGACAGAGAGAGAGATCACATGTAAGCAGAGGGGCAGGCAAAGAGAGGGGGAAGCATGCTCCCCACTGAGCAGAGAGCCTGATGTGGGGCTCGATCCTATGACCCTGAGATCATGACCTGAGCCAAAGGTAGAGGCTTAACCCTCTGAGCTACCCAGGTGCCCCAAAGCCTATGACTGAATCCTAAAAACATTTTGTTTTTCTCAATCTCTTACCAAAAGATATACCTCCTTAAAAAGGGCTTATTTTCTAATCCCTTCCCTAAAATGTAGACATGGAGATTAATGGATAATGAAAACCTTCTGAAGATAGAACCAGAACAAAGAGCTTTCACTATTTCTGTCCAGCAGATTTAATGATTGTAATCCACCCATGACTACCCCTGAGTTAACACTCTCTGCTTTTCTGAAGAGTTTTAATGTTCTTCCTTCTTTACTTTTTATCTATTACATTTGGTATCATCCAATAACTGACATTTTGAGTATATTGGTCTTCAGATCACATAAAATTTACCTGAACCTAAGGGAAAGGCCTGTCCATCACTCTGATTTCCTTGATAATGCATGCTTACAGTAAATGGATAAAATTCTGAGGTTTAGAGAGGAAGGGCATACATAAATATCTGGGAAGCAAATGTGTAGATCATAATATGGTCTGTTTATGGCTAACCCAAGAATCTATTTTCTCATATCCCTTAATAAAAAAAAAACCAACAAACATTGGCAGTATTTTGATGTTCAGTGAAGAAAAAACCAAAAAAAAAAAAAAAAAGCAATGCGCATTTTACAGCCTTTGTGCACCAAAATGTGTCCACACAACTGAATTCTGGCCAATGAGATATAAGTGGGTCATTATGTGTGATTCCAAAAACATCTCTTTAAAGGGAGAAATGATATACTTCTTTATGCTTTGACCAATGAGTTTTCTGAAGCACAGATCTGACATCTGGAGTTTCACCTCTTATTTTACATCGTAAGAGTAAGTCACACAACCCAAGAATAGTGGACAGAGAGTTGGAAGTGGCCTGGTCCCTGATGTTATCATGGAGCTGCCATAGCAAACTGAAAGATACTAATGCCTACCTTTCCTTACAGAAAAGGATAAAATCATGATTCCTCACAATTCCTCACATGGAACTTTCCAAACGTTCTAAATAACCTTCCAAGGTATTTCTAAAGGGTTATATCCTTTTCACCTATGAGCTCAACAATGAATTTAAAAGGCTTTAAATGGTATATATTACATCCCATTTCATTTAAGTAGGCATATTAAAAACAAACCTAAACCAATAGTATTATATATGTATCATGTGTCATTATTTTTCATAAATTGTATATTAATTAGCACTGATCATGCTTACAGCCCACATACTTAGTGGTGAATGAATATGGGTCTAGAATACACTATTTCATTTAAATTCTAAATATATAATAAATAATCATGAAGGAAAATGTTCTTATCTCATGCTCCCAAAAAGTACACAAAATCACAAACATAACTGAATTTGGGGTTATTTGCAGTTTGGGTTACTTGACTATCTGGTCCCTCTCATTCACACAACCTAGTAACTATACAATTGTTAAGTATCTGAATTTTGTTTTTCCAAAAGAAAGCAAAATTTTTATGTTGTCTAGTCCTATTTCCTGAAACCTATAATAAGAGAAAACAATAAGCAGAGAAATATGATTCCAGTTTTCTTCTTTCATATAAAACATTTTATAATCAATATTCAAGAGATAGGGTTTCATATCTCCAAGACAGTTTTTATACTAATATGTTTCCTTTGAAGACCATAAGGGCTAACTTTAAAAGCAGTGTTAAGTATGGTAGCAAAGCTCAGTCCACAAGCTCATTTCCAATATTACTCCGTTCTGTGTTCTTGAGTAACTCATTTCCCATTACTAGACCTCATTTTGCTAAACCACAAAAAATGGGGGCATTTATATATAATTGTTTATTTTAAATTAAATCTAAAACCTAAAAGCATACTTTGAAATAGACATGATGAGACACATGTGTAATTCTAATGTTTTTTAAAGGTTTGATTTATTTATTTGAGAGAGAATGAGTGAGAGAGAGAGAGAGAAAGAGAGCAAGAGTAGGGGGAGGTGGAAGGAGAAGAAGCAGCAAACTGTCTGCTGAGCAGGGAGCCTGATGTGGGTATGGATCCCAAGACCCTGAAATCATGACCTGAGCAAAAGGCAGACACTTAACTGACTGAGCCACCCAGACATTGCTCACTGCCCCCCCTTTTAAAAATATTTAATAATTAAAATTTTTCTAATAGCCACATTAAAAAATGATAAAAATAGTTGTAATGCATTTTAGTCATATATTTTACTTAGCCCAATACACCCAGAATAGCATCATTTTAGCATGCAGTCAATATAAAATAATTAATGAGGCATTTTAAATTCTAGTATCTTTAAAATAGGCAAAAAATTTAAAAATAAAATATACTATGCAGTTTATACTTGCAGCACATCTCAGTTTGAGGAAAACACATTTCAAGTGCTTAATAGCTACATGAGCCTTGTGGCCACAATATTGGACTGCGTAGGTCTAATACAACCTAGGCAATGACCTATGAATCTATGAAACATCATCCACATTTTTAGTGTTGAGTAGGGAGGAGTAGATAAGAAACAACTGCGAGAAATCTCAACTGATCTCTCCCTGAGCTCTCAGAGCAGCCTACCAGAGGAGATAATGAAATCATTCAATAGCCAGTAGAGCATGAGCACTGAGAAATCAAAATAGACACTGGTCCCATCAGAATCGACATCATTCAAAACAACGAGTCAAGAGAACATGAATGCAGGTTGGATATAAGCTATGGCTGTGTACACTCTCATTCAAAACAAAGCAAAACAAAATAAAACAAGTGTTATTAGTGAATCCTTTGATAATTACCTGTCGCAGCATATCATACTCTTCTTGTGAAAGGGCCCTATCTGTTTTGATTCGTTGTAACCCAATAACTTATACAGTGAAGGGTACATGTAATAAAGGGCTTCTTATTCTATATGAGAAAGTCTTTGAACAGGCAATCTTGCAGTAAGGCAGGGCATGAAGACTTATTTGCATGGGATTTTGTGTAAGTTTAAGAATATCCTAATTGTCTCACTCAAAGAAGAGGGAAGGGATAAATGAAATTGGGAACTGGGTCTAAAAGCAGCTCACAATGGCATCACTGGACATAGACTAAGGTATCAAATAAATACGTACTAAGGGGCTAAATGAATGACTATCTTCCATGGCAACATAACTTCATAAATCTTTATCAAATGTGGTTCTTACTAGATGCCTCACACCAGTAGCCTCGGCATTAAGAAATACTCACCCACTATGTGACATCTTTCACCTAACGGTATCTTGGTTTATATACTCTTTCATGACTGAGTACTGATAAGGTCACAAATCCATCTTCTTATAATTGAGTGATCAACAAATATTTTAGGTATTCTATACAGAATGGAGGACTAGCTGACTTATTGGCTGTTCCTTGCATTTAAAGATATAAAATACTATGGAAGAGAGACAAAAATTGATGGAATTGTGTGAAAACTGGGGATGGCTGGACTCAGTGTGAGAAGTAACACTAGCAAAGAACAGTAATACCAGGTGACATATATAAAGATAATTCAAGAAAGCCCTTTCTAGCCATGCTCTTCCTCTTCTTCACATTGTCTCCTGCTACTGCTGTGTAGGAAAGAAACAAAAGCTTGATACAATGGAGTGAAATTAGGGCAACAGTCCTTGTGCTAGAAAGCACTGCACAACAAGTTATAGGTACACCAGGCATTACCTTTGCATTCCACACTTCCCTCCCCAACACACATGAAACTGTGCCATCAAAATATTGAAGGAACATCCCTATTATTTAAAGGTTCTTTTTTGTTGTTGTTTTCTTGTGTTGTGTTTTTTTTGATTTTTGGTTTTTGGATTTTAATATAGAAAATGAGGACTATTGTCTAAAATACTTAATAGTGGGGCACCTGAGTGGCTTAGTCATTAAGCGTCTGCTTTCAGCTCAGGTCATGATTCCCAGGTCCTAGGATTGAGCCCTGCTTGGCAGGAAGCCCGCTTCTCCCTCTCACACTCCCTCTGCTTGTGTTCCTTCTCTTGCTGTGTCTCTCTCAATCAAATAAATAAATAAAATCTTTAAAAGAAATGAAAAAAACAAAATAAAATACTATATGGTATTATTTATAAAATTAATAACAATTACTTACAAATATGTCTATATTTGGCAAATGGCTGACAAAAAAACTTTAAAATTCTACAACAAAACCTGGAAAAGATGGATAAAATACTGTCACTTAAAAATGAATAATTGACACAAGAAAAAGATAAATTCTTAGGTATTAGAAAACAAAAAGAAATAATCTATGTGTACTAATACTAAAATATGAAGAAATAATTTATGTGTACTAATACTACAGCTGTTTCAGATAAGTATAGAGGCTTTGGATAAAGAAATAAAAGGAGATGTGTATTAATGTTTATATTAATAAACAGTAGAAAAGTTCTGGTTCTGTGTGTGACAGTTTTGGGACTTTGCATTTAGCTGCAACCCACAAGGGCTTAACCCTGAATTCAAGAAAAAGATGAAAAATCTACCTATAGCACAGAAAACCAATAAGAAAGCATGTCACAACAGAGATCTGGGGGAGGAAAGCAAAGACTCTGCTGAAGTATTAGGCTTGATGTTCTATATACTGAGATTAAATGTATCATTGGCCTTAGAATCCAAAATTAACATAAATCTTTGCCAAGTCTAATGATATTGCTGGTACAGCTCTTATTATAAGCATTGGCAAAACTACACTGGAATGATCTCCAGAGATACACTAAAAATAAGTTCAATATTTCAAAGCACTTATACAATATTCCCTTCATGAATGAACATTTAGAAGACATAGCATATAGGTAGAGTAAAATCAACATATTTTAAAATTGAGAAAATAACTGTCAAAAGACTACACAAAATATATCTTTATAAATCTTATAAAGTAATAAAAATATATAAGAAAGAAATCAGATACTTTGGATATGGAACAGGAAGCGTTGAAAAATAACCAAATGGAATTACTAGGATGAAAAAAAAGCACATAGGGTGCCTGGGTGGCTCAGTCTGCTAAGTGTCTATCTTCAGCTCAGGTCATGATCCCAGGGTCCTGGGATTGGGCCCTGCATTAAGCTCCTTGCTCAACTGAGAGTCTGCTTCTCCCTCTCCCTCTGTCCTCCCTCAGCTTATGCTCTCTCTCTGTCTCTCTCTCTCTCCTTCAAATAAAGAAAAGTGTTGTTGTTTTTTTAAAGCACATAGAAATTTAAAAAAGAAAACCTTAATGTATGCATTAAATGTTTAATTAGACACAATGAGAAGTAATGCTGAACTAAAGGGGCAACTGATGAAGTAATTTACAACCCATCCCCAAAAGGTAAATGCATGAAACACATTAGAAGAAAAGTTTAAAAATTCAGAATTTGCAATGAGAAGAGCCAACATAGCCTAACAGGAGTTTATAAAGGGGGCTATAGGGAAGATTTGGGGAATGATATATAAAGAGTTAATGAATACATTTCCCTACAACTGATGATGGTCATAAACACCCAGAATAAGGAATGCAGAGAAACTTGGAAAGAAAAAAAGTTTAAATGTAAATAAAATTGTGTACATATATGTATGTGTACCTATACATACAGAGGGAGGACAGAAAAACAGAAAAAGAGAAAACACATTTTGTTTTCAGTCTTTTGCTAGGTCCCAGGGTAAAAAAACTATAAAATGTGGTCCTTGACCTTAGGATTTTAGACTAAGTTTTTGAGCTGATTAACCTAAAAGTCATAAAAAAAAAAACCTAAAAAAAAAACCACTAAAAAATCAAAGGTGAGGAACTGTGAAGAACATATTCCAAAAATAAAACTACATCTATGTTTCCACAGGTCTCTCTAGAGCCTGTTTTCAGTCTTATGACGTACTCTACCTTCCTAGAGAACAGTGTTGTCATGTGATATAGTAAAAATAACAATATCTACCCTAGACATTTGTTTTAAAAATAGTAAAGTGATTAGTACCAAGATCTTAATACCTTATTGCCATTTATCACTCATTTTTGTATCAGTCCAATGGCCCAGCACAATGGAAAGCCCGGCACAATGCATGTAAATGGAATACAGAAAATTAGGTGAGCTGTGTTGTTTACAACACCCTTGCACTGAATCACTCCTGGAGACACTGATTAATCTGTCTGGGTGTGGCCCAGACACTGGGTATGCTGTAAAACTCCTCCAGGGGATTCCAATATGGAGCCAGGATGGAAAACAGTGGAGCAACAGGAAAATGAGTATGGGTTGTAGAGGTTGCATAAGCTTCAGCGCTGGGAACAATGACTAGCTTTTGCCTACTTAGAGAAAGAAAAGGAATTTAAAGTTTTTTTTTTTTAATCAGATATAATCCATTCTAGAAAGAGACGACTCTCCTTAGTTATGTGAATAGTTTGAAGGAAGTTAAGTTGAAATCAATGTTACAACCAGAGCCATTATAAGATACATATGCCATGTGAGTTGCATACTGTGCCCTATGACTAGCCTTTATATCAATCCTCCAAGAAGTATCTCCATTTAAATATTAAAAAATTGTGCGCTCGAACTTTCCCACTTTAAGTGTGGTCTGTGGACTGGGTGGCCTTGACCTCACCTGGGAGCCTCAAGAAAGGCAGAACCTCCGGTCCCATGCCAAAACTCCTGAATGACAAACTGCACCTTCCATACTGAATAAGACAACTGATATTCATATTAACATTTGAGAAATAGTGAAGTAGATTAATCATTCACAACCTTGGGTGCTCACTGAAATCATCCTGAAACCTACATTAAAAAAAAAAAAAATAAAATCCTGATGCCTGGGCTTCAGGGTTTTTAAAATCTACCTAATGTGATTCTGATATGCAGCAGTTTGAGAATCACTGGACTAGAGACATATGTCTAAGCTGCTAAACCAGCTGGTAAAGACGGAGCTGGGATTCAATCCAGAACTCCAGAGCCATCGTACCATGGCCCTTTCCTGAATTATACCTCTTGGATTTGAGAAATTTTTAAGTTCAAATAAAAATAAAAGTATCAACACATTATACATATACATGTATATTGTCTTTTCAATGAGACAATATACTGTTTCTGACAGTCATCATCACATTTTAAAATAATTTATATGTGCTTATATTCCAACATTCAGCTCAGTGCTAAGTAAATATTATTGCTTAATAATACTATTTGATTAATACGCATTGTTATTCAAGCAATGAGATCTATACTAATTGCACTGAAGAAATACTTCTTTGCCCTTTCAAGCTATAACTCAAATTGCACATCAGTATTAATTTATGAGAAATGTTAAACCTTGTCTTTCTTGCTGTGATTGATGCATGCAAATTACTTCACTTATCAAGACAAAGCCTGTCTATAATTTTATTCTGAATGTGATAAAATAATGAGGGCTAAAACCTAAATTTCCTAATGTGTAAATGGCTTGAAAATAAGCTTCATATTTATTCATTAGCTGTTACAGCGACTACATCCCAAGATTATTTTTTGTATAGAATTAAACTTTACAAACAACTAGAACATCTCACTTGATAGCTAATTCACAGTAAGATCATTATCTTATTATAATAAATACCTGGATAAACAATATTTAAATAAGCATAGTCCTGCTTTAAAGATTTCTTTTTTTTCCTCAGGGTAGTGTAATCATTATTGTTACATAAATAATGCCTCACACTGGATAGAATGGGGTTTATAAAAGGAATCTGAATTACTTTTGTCAGTCATTCAGCAACAGATTTTCCTGTGCTGCATTACAAATTCATTACCCCAGGATCAGGTTTTTAAAACTCAGAGCAAAAGGTAAAAGGAGCTACTGGTAAGGTTAGACATTATCACACAGACATGCCTGCATTACATTTAGTGAGCATGGGACTGAATGCCTGACTGGAACATTTGCAAAAGTATTTGATTTGATAGGAATGTTTCAAGACACTTTCCTGATAACTTTGCCTGAGAAGACAGTCAAGATTGGGTAAGGAATACAGCAAACTCCTAAAGAATAAGGCGGGGGCACATATTTTTTTTTCCTTTTATAATGATCTTCCTGGTAGAGTCATCTGGCTGCTTTAAAAAAATATATATTATATTTAAATTCAATTAACTAACAAACAGTATATTCTTAGTTTTAGAGGTCAAGCTCAGTCATTCATCCACTGCATGTAACACCCCCATCTGGCTGCTTTTCATCGTTTACCTATTTATTCATCAATTTCCTAAACATCTACTGAGTTAAGAATTCAAAAATTAGGAATCAAATGTTGAAAGGCTCAGGTCATCATGGTCCAAGATGGGAAATCGGTCAAGAATATGACAGTAAGAGACAGTTGAAAGCTCTGGTATGGACACTGTGTAAACACAGAATCCCCCTCATCTCCATAGAAAGATCAGGGCACAGGGACACATGGAAAACTTTACAAGAGATGACACAGAAGGTTATCTAGAAGGCTGCCCTGCCCTGAACAGATCCACAGGAGATAAGTCGGTTCTGAGGAAGACCAATTTATAGTTTCACACCAAAAAACGTGAGGATTTTCCAGTGTTTCCATAAGGAATCAATGAAACAGAAGAGATTTAAACTTGCAACTCCGGTGGCACAGAACTCCATAGTTTCCTGGCTGTGATGTGGTAGTGGTTACAGCACCTTCCTCACAGAGGCATAAAGAAGAAAATGAACCAGAATTCTTTTGTTCTGGAATTTTTCAGCTTCAGCTCTTTCAGTGTAAAAGTAGAAGATGATGCTATTCTTTTTGTAAATTCTGTGTTTCTCAAATTCAAAATCTTAAGAGCTTTGGATTACAAATAGCAGAAACCTGTGCTCTAGGTCTACTTCTATCTTGAATTTAGCTATCTAACTGGGCAGGTAAAGTTAACTCTTTGGGTGTAGCTTCCTCACTGATAAAGTGAAGGCATGTGCCTGCACCATGGTCCTCAGCTGGGGACACTAGGCAGTTCCGAGAAATAATGTTAGTTCTTGAGACTGACACGTGTGTGGAGGGGTGGGATGGGGAGCAGTTCTACAGGCATCTGGTGAGTTGAGGCCAAGGATATCATTGAAGCTTCTTGAATGTAGAGGAAATACTTCACAATTCAGAATGTCAGCGGTACCAAAATCAAGAAACCTTGGCCTGAAAGCAGGTTTCACTGGCTGCATTAAGCAATGGCCTTGTTATAGGCTAGAAAGTACATGCTGACATGCATTTGGAAGTAACACCCATGAAAAAACAAAAGCTAAAGGCAGGATTGGACAATGGGGACCATTTGATTTGACAAAATCTCTTCCAGTCCAGTGACTCTGGAAAAAGACTACACACTAGAGAATGCTACCTTGGATAGAAATAACTGCGTCCTTGTACCCTTTGTACCACTGTATTGCTCAGTTTTTTCTAGGTGCTGCTCTGAGAAGAGTTGGTGTGAGCTACCATGCACTTAGATGATCACTGGCTACAGTTTGCCCCCAGAAGAGTGTGACCTTGGCTGAAATGCTAAGGCAGATCGTGAAGGACTTCCTCCCTGAAGAATTTTGGCTCAGCACACTCCTTGTAAGCGGCACTGAGACCTTTCTTGCAGGGCCAGTTCAGAATCTAGTGCAAGAACTAAAATGAAACAAGTTGCTTCTTTCTATCTTTGTAAGTGGTAACAATAACAAAGCCTCACAGAAGGCTTACTGCTTGCTAGTACTATAGTTGACGTTATACCAACTCATCTTCAGGTGTGTAAATAAAAGAACCATCTTGTTTAAATGTCACAGTAACCAATGGGGTTTGTACTGGGAATGTTCTTAGTTCACAGAGTGAAACAGAGAGGCTCAGTAACCTACCTAAAGTCAACCAGCAGGTAGGAGTGCAGCATTTGAAGCAGGTCTGTCTGATCAATCATACGTTGGAAGAAATCTGTTACTGGGAGTCTCTGTAATGCTGATGTTCTTCATCTAAAAGATGCTATGATTTTACTCAGCATAATCTCTTCCAATCCAGCCAAGTAGAGAAAGTCAAGTATTACATGGTTTCACTTACTTGCGGTGCATAAGGGGTAATATAGAGGGCAGCAGGAGAAGGAAAGTAAATGGGAAGTAGGGTAATTGGGGGAGGGAAACGAAACATAAGAGACTTTGGACTCAGAAACAAACTGAGGGTCTTAGAGGGGAGGGGATGGGGGAATGGGAGAGCCTGGTGGTGGGTACTGAGGGCACGTATTGCATGGAGCACTGGGTGTGGGACATAAACAATGAATCTTGGAACACTGAAAAAAATAAAAATAAAAATTAAATAAATAAATAAATACATAAATACATAAATAAATAAAAGATGGTATCTTATAAATCAGAGAGAGAGAAATACCATATGATTTTACTTGTATGTGGAATTTAAGAAACAAAACAAACAAGTAAAAGGAAAAGACAGAGAGAGGCAAACCAAGAAAAAAGACTCTTAACTACAGAAAACAAACTGATGATGACCAGAGGGGAGGTGGTCGGGGGTATAGATGGGTTAAATGCGTGATGGGCATTAAGGAGGGCACCTGTAATGAGCACCAGGTGTTGTATGTGAGTGTTGAATCACTGAATTATACATCAAACTAATATCACACAGTGGAATTTAAAAACAACTTAAAAAATAAAAGATAAGATTTTAGTATCTGCTTTACATACTTCACAAGGTTATTTTAATGATTATATGAGGAAATATGAATATGTAAATGCTATAAACATGAGATCTTATAATAATTACCATTAATAGCACTAAATACCATTAGTAAGTAGCATCACCAATAACAATCATGACTTTCCCTAGGTGGGAGATCTTAGCTTAGGAAGCTCTAGATTGGCTTTAATTTGGAGTGACTATGAATTGATCAGGAGTGGGTACCTATCAAGAATTGTGTTCACCATTAAATTCCTGGTGCCCTATAGTATAGACTGGCGGAGAGAGCTCTGCACAATGAGCAAAGATGAGAAGGAGAGAGGTAAGGTGGGAGTAAGAGAAGTCAGAGAGAGAGAGAGAGAGAGAGAGAAAGAGAGAGGGAGAGAGTGCTAAAGAGTGACAATATCCTTTCTGCTGCCCAGGACCTAACAGTATCCAAAATTCATTTTATTCTTTTAGGAGCCTCCTGCAAAATATATAAAGGATTGGTTGAGAGTCTTGCAGGCTTTATACCCACTTTGCCTCAGTCTGAATCCCTACTCCATCATTTCTAGCTGTGTAATTTTGGACAAAATACTTAACAGCTCAATGGCCTCATTTTATTCATCTGTAAAATTGGGATGGTAAGAATAGTCAGTCACTGGGCCCTGAAGAAGGTTAAGCAAGTTAATACACAAAGTACTTAGGGCAGAAAGTGGTGCATGCCAAGTCCTCACTATTATATCTTTTATGTGATTTATGTGAAACTTTTTTGCTTTCAAACAAATGAGACTAACACAGCATGATATTGAAAATTCCTTGAAAAGTGCTTACATAATATACTTCACATGGATCTATGATATATTTAGTCATCTGCATGATATTGTCCATGTAGATGATTGTTTTAAACTACTCCGTATGTTCAAGGAAGTTGTGCATTTTTTCCCTGTGTATTTGCATTTTCCCCTAGGCTGTATATTCAGAAAATGGAATGATTGAATCAAAGGGAATGAGGAACTTTAAAGCCTTTGACATAGATGCCAAATTGCTTTCCAAAAGGTTGCCTCCACCTTGGCAGCAGATGTGAAAAATCTAGCTTTCATTTTTAATAAACTTCTTCAGATTAATGGAATAATGAACACTCCCTTCCCCATGTTTTTACCATTTCTATACCATTTCTAGTCTATAATTTATAAGTTAGTGTTCATCACTACTACCCATTTTTCTATCAGATCTTTTATATATATATATATATATATATATATATATATATCTGTCCTTATGCATTATTTATGTTTGAAAGATAAAGTCCTTTGTCATATTTATATTTTTTCCAGTTTATCACTTGCCTTTTACACTGTTACTAATTTTGCTAAAGGCATGAAGCTAAAACAAATATCTTAACCAGTCCTTTCTCAAGTTAAAAAGACTTTGGCTAGCAGATGTCATCCTGTCCTGACCCTAGCCCCTCAGGTTACCCTGCAGGTCACCAGCAGACAATTCTAGAATGCTTATCACTTCTTATCTCTGCCTGGCTTCACTACCTTGTCATGAGAGTCTCTAGTCTATAAGAGGTGGAAACAAGCACACATGGGAGTGACCACCCCTGAATCCAAGAGGGACTGAAATCTCAGCCTCACATCTCATGGGGACAATTCTGTAGACTATTTCTCACTGTGTCTTAAAGAGTGTCTGCGGTTTCATTGAGTACAAGTTGCCCATAACAGTAATACACTTATCAATACACTATTTTATTGGCTCTCTCCTATTCTCTATCTCATTTCCCACTACCTCATGTATTCCCTGGGGCTGTCCTTCAAATAAACTACTTGTACACAAATCCTTGTCTCATGGTTTGCTTTTGAAGGAATCCAAACAAAACACATGAGTCTCATTAAAGTATTTCAGCAGCTTCTTAGTTTTGGTCATGATTTACCTATTTTCTAAAAACTAATGATTGAGGTTGATAGATTATTCACAAATAATGTAGGGAGAATCAAGTTCAAGAAAAAAAAAATAAGTGTTTCTCCATCTTTCATTTATAACCAGAAAAGACCTATGTTTGGATTTTGGATATTTAGATATGTCTGTAAAAACTTTTCATTTCTGATTTTCTGTAATTGTGGAGTTTGAAAAAGTTTGAAAACCACAGGGACTAAATGACCTCTAATACACTTTCCAGCTCTAAAATCATGTAACCCCCTTACAAGATTTGACACGATTTGGTTCTGGACACATGCATTTTTTGGTTGAGTGAATGACTCCTCCGCTTATCCTTAGCTGTATTTGCAACTTAGGTAACAATTCAGTCTGCTCACTCATTTACTTATTCTTTCATGCATTCATTTAGAAAACATTTGCTGATTGTGCTCTGTATGCAAAGTAGAACTGTGTAGAGTAGGAGAAAGAACAGCAGACTTGAACACAGCAGAGAGTTTGCACCCAGTTTAGACATTTTCTGTGAACTTCAGGCAAGCCCTCTGCTCTCTCTTTGTCTCTTCATGTCTAAAAATAATTAATTATAATGAATAAAAACACTGGGCTCTACTATGGGCTTACAGTGTAGCAGACACTATCAGAGTTTTACATATATTTTCTTGTATTAACTGATTTGATTCCATGCAGTGGGTATCACTAACATCTCCATTTCAGAATGAGAAAACTAAGACTTACAGAGGCTAAGAAACTTGCACAAGGTTACATAACTAATAAGTGTCAGGAATAAGGACTTGAGCTGTGGAAATAAATGAAAATTATCCAAATGATAAAAAGCAAAGGCTATTTCTTTAAAAGTTGCTACGGCAAGGGGTCAGACACCATCCCTTGATCTGCAATTGGCAGACTCAAAGGCAGGTGAGGGAGTTGGAAAACTTGATAAGGAAAGGTTTCAGGTATTCTCTGATTGGAGGCTGTTGGAAGAGCAAAACTTGAGGTAAGCTAACTCAAAATGGGGTATCCTATATGAGCGGTCAGGTGAACATATCTGGCTTCCTCTGCTTGTCCCTAAGTTGAAAGGAGGGACAAAAATTAGGGAAGTTGGCAGTTATTAAACAAGTCCTGACTGGTGCCAAGTGCTGCACAGGTAGGGGTTTGGCTTCCTGGCCTAGTCGTTGCAGGGTGTGGGTCAGACTTCTATTATCATATATTGTCTGTTCATTATATATTAGTAGATTCAGTCTCTCAGTTCCAGGGAGTTTTTACTTCAAAGCTCACACTCCAAATCAGACCCTACTTTTCATAAAAGAATATATGTTCATCCAAATTATAAATCCTGAATATGACATTATAAAATTAGTATAATTATTCAGAACACTAAACTAAATATTTAAGAAAAAAGAAGTACAACCTGTTTTGTATGAGTATATTTTTTTAGTCCAGAAAAGAAAACATACAGAATTGAAGGGAAAGAACAATGTGGGCCAAGTGTGCTCATATCTCAAACCACCAAGCCTTTGAAGGAGCTATGATTCTAGAAGGGAGTTTCAACCATAAAACAGCACCAGAGGCCAAGTGAGAAGCACTGATGAATGAAGCAAGCAGGCCAAGACAAAATATGAAAAGGTGCAAAACACCCTTCTAAGAGTTATATTCCCGGGGCACTTGGATTGCTCAGTCAGTTAAGCCTCTGACTCTTGATTTTAGCTCAAGTCATGATCTCAGGGTCATGAGATCAAGCCCTGGATAGGCCTCTGTGTTGGGCATGGAGCCTGCTTAAGATTCTTACTCACTTTGTACCTTCTCCCTGTCCCCCACCAAGCTGCATGTGCACTCTCCCCCCCTCTCAAAAAAAAAATAAGTAAAAATAATAAAATAAAACTTGTGTTCTTATTCAGCTTTAGTCATACAGGAGTATAGCCAAGTATGGTAAGAGATTTAGATTTTTATATCAAAACTTTTAATTTTGAAATGGTGACAATGGCCACCTGGGTGGCTCAGTCAGTTAAGTGTCTGCCTTCGGCTCAGGTTGCCTGGAGTCCCAGGATCAAGCCCAGCATTGGGTTACCTGCTCAGCAGAGAGACTGCTTCTCCCTCTGCCCCTCACACCACTCTCATGCTCTCTCTCACTCTGTCTTACAAATAAAATAAAAGTAAAATAAAATAAAATAAAATAAAATAAAATCTTGAAATGAAGACTAGTTATTTTATAAGCAAAATAAAGCATATCAAAAATAGACAAAATTTGATAGCCACCAAAGAAATCAATTCTGTGGGTCTTAGAGAACTCACTGGCCATGGATACAAACCAGGACCTAGAGAAACCGTCCAGACTGCTCAGAGGGGATTTACAGGCAGTTTCCCCTTTACCAATGCAGGACTAAGCAGGTTACCGGAGCTTTTCCCTTTCCCAAGTATCCAATTTCCTCTGCACTTCCAGAGCTGTAACAAGACCAGAAGATGGGAATCAACATATGTTCTTTCACATAAACTTCACAGCAACTCTGTGAGCTAGGTATTATTATGCCTTCAGGCATTCATGAAACCAGAGACAAAACACACACAAACAACTGTACCAGAGGGTATGAGAATAGTTGTACACCAGTGTGCAGAGGAAATATTCATGAAGGAAACAGTCAGTGTATATTGAAGTTGATTACTTTTCCTCCAAGGTAGAGAGCTTACAGGAAGTTCTACAAAGAAAGTGACTTCAATTGGTAAATTTAGGGCTTGCCTCAGGTTATAAGACTGAAAAAGAAGTAGAATTTGTTTCTATATTACCATCAGGCATTAACATTCTTTGCAAAAAAAAAGTAAAAAACAAAAAACTGTAATTGAACTTACACAGAGTTCATATACACAGAATTCAATACTCACGTATTTCACATAAACTCTTTCCTCAATCTAGAGGCTGAGAATACCCATTTTGAATAACTGGCATCTTAAATGGGTGACTTTCTGATTTGAAAGCCTGTTACATTTGACACTTTTTTGTTTTATATGGACTCCATGGACAGGCATAGGTTTTTATGAAGAAAAGACAGAAATCTATTTGTCCTAGAAGAGTGAGGTGACCAGACCCTTTCCTTTCAGAAAACGGATGCCTATTATTTCTATTTGCTTCTTTGTATCCGAATTTTCATTCAGGTGAATTATGATTTAATCCCCAACCCCCAGCCTCATAATCAGGAATGTCCATAATACAGATTAAGCATTACTGCCCCTGAGAAAATGAACCCAAGAAAAAGATCTGCATACAATGCATCAATTCCCCAGGCATTCAGCAGAAAATGAGCATGTATTGACCAATGAGTGGAATAATAGCTTTGTTGACAATGTCAGTGGAGTCCTTCAATCTCGAGGCAGAGAAACAAAGGAAAGGAGGAAAAGAACAGTCTCCACTTCTACAACAGTTCTTCCAACACATAGGTGGGTGTTAAAGTCCGATGTCGACCGCCTCCCCAAAGAGAAACCGAGGACGCTCAGGATAATGCAAATCACACCGTGAGGTTTATTTCCAGCTAGCTAGGGTCCAAGCATCTGCCCGGCACAGCGGGTTTCAGCAAGGACCTCGAATGCAAGGGTCTAGGGGTTTATATACGTTTCAAACAGCAAGCAAGAGTTACACAGTAA